>CM040629.1:3834320-3863605 GCA_022817965.1 Solanum lycopersicoides
TGAGAACACCATCGAATACCAAAGTGAAATTCCTCCGTAGACATAAGGGAGTGACCATCATCCGACCGCGGTAAAACTGATACACACTCCGCTCAGACGATCGTACACTGTAACAAGGAATGACATCCCATTCGAGAGCTTGCGCCGCTGACCTCGCCAACAGGGTTGCGCAGCATATATGAGAACAACCGAACACCGCCAGACACAGAGTAGAGAAAGACATAGCAGCACAATTATGACAACCTACACTCAGATCGTCTTCAGCAAGGTCGCATTTTGCAAGGATGCTCATCGTACCGGAAACGACTCAAAGGAACTCCAACTCACCTTTGCGTCAACTCAATTTATCCCATCAACAATCTCACAGGTCATATTCAACTGGAATCTAGAGGGCCAATTGAATCACAAGCGTTGAAGCTTTGAGCATCTTCTCGTCCGAATCGGCTCACTGGAGAAGTTCCCAGGAATTGGACAAAGATGACACCTTTCGGCAATTTAAAGCTCTATCCACAATGAACACCTCCTGCGTCGGACATAATTCCTCAAGGTCACACAATTAACAACAACATGAAGAGGTAGATGATGGGGCTTTGAAGCAGGAGAATGGTGGGGGCGGACTTACAGATTTTGATGCCTACATTATGGAGACAACAAGCCAGCAGTCAAGGTCAGAACTTGATCAATATTTGGATGAGTCCTTGTTGCCTCGTGTTCACGAGTTTGACGTTGTTGGGTGGTGGAAACTGAACAGAATGAAGTACCCAACTCTGTCAAAAATGGCTCGTGACATCTTGTCCGTTCCAGTTTCTACTGTAACAGCCGATTCTGTGTTTAGCACAGTAGGCAAAGAGATGGATCGCTACAGTGTTCCTTGCGACCTGAGACCGTGGAGGCCCTCATCTGCGCCAAGGATTGGCTTCAAAATGCATCAGTAAATACCTTACATGCACCAATAAAAATGGAAGTCCCCATTTAGGTTTTTTCTGTAATGTTAAATACTTGTCTAGAATAGCCTTTGTAGCTGATTTCTGTTTTCTTTGAGACTGTATAACATTTGTCTCCTCCGTTTCGTCCGAGAGTCGACTTTCTTGTATCATAATTTGGTATCAGTTGAGACTTACTGGAGAGTTTAGTTGCGATTTTCGGTGTCTTTTTTCGTTGATGTCTGAATGCATGAAAGCAGTTTTAATCTGGTGCATGATATGAATATATATGTTTATACAGTTGTGTTGCCTATCTATGTTCTATATGCAGAACACAAATGCCTTGCATTATAGAGTTGATTTTCTTGGTATAAAATTGTCATTTTAGCTGCATTTTTTATGTTACGTTTTTAACGATAACAACTATGTCTCAATTCCAAACATTTCGGAATTCTATTCCAAGAAACATGCTGTTAATATTTTCCCATCTAGGGTCATTTTAGTTTTGTGCTTGGGCCATTGAGGCTCGAGGCTGTGGAATCAACCATTGATACTTGTATTGTATCAATAATATTAGTAAATTTTCTTTTATAATGTCTACAAAAATTGAACTCTTTAAGGATTTAAACGAGATAAAAGTTAATATTCTTGTTATTTGCAATATGAAGTAACATGATATGGAAACTAGAAATACTCATCTAACCAATAACGAATAAAAGTAGAATTATAAGTACTTCTTCATTCTTAATTAAATAATTATAAATTTGAGTCTCGAGTATAAAATTGCTTTTGTTATGACTTATGAGAACTTTACCCTAACATGAAATTTCGTGCCGTAAATATGAAGTTCATAAGACTTCAATATAAATATTCGATACTCAAGGTTTCTACCGTTTTACCTAGTGATTCCTTATTTGAGGACCTGGAAATATTGTATGGACTATATTGTTTGGTTTCAGTCAATAATATCTTCAAAATGTTATGGTCCTATTTATCTTTTTTTTTTTTAAAAAAAAAATTCCACTTTTGATATAACATAAACTAACATTTTTCAAATCATTAATATCTCTCTTTTTAAAAAAAATAAAAAATATCTCATTTTATGCGATATATTTTTCTTTTAATTAATCTTGGCATTCATTTTTTATCCTTAATATCATAACTTTTTGACACCTTAACTTAATGTAAAGTTAATTCTTTTATTAAAATAAATAAAAAAATACATGAAATTTTATCTGAACCATCAGTACGATAGGAATGACAACGAGGCCGGGGCAAGATAGGTTTAGGCTTGGATGAGTAACACATTTTTAGCAACTTTATAAACAATAAGATCATATAGTTACCTTAAATTTCAGATCGATTCCTAAAATAGATGATTTTGATATTTTACGTGTACTTGACTTGCATATAAAATAAAATAAAATTATACGATAATATCCAATTAAATTTTGAGTCATCAATAGGAATAACAACAATATCGAACATGATAGGACGTATTTAGGTTTATGTGGATCGGTACGAATAGATGACTCATAAACAACTCTATAACAATATGTCCATATAGTTTCCCTAAAATACAGACCAAACCAGTGATTACGATAAACTTAAAATTAAATAAAATTAAATATTGCAAATAAGACCACTAAAACATTGAAAAAAAATACTTGTTTTTCTTTTTCTTTTTCAATTCATTGAAACAAATGACATTCAAACGATACACTGAAATAATAATAATAGTAATAATGACAATAATAATAATAATAATTCCATTAAATAACAATTCCACAAATCCAAAATAAAACAATAGCAGAAATACACAAACTACAATTTTGATGGGGGTGGAGAGAAATTAAATAAATCATAAATTGGACATCCTTTCATGTCAATCCATGCAATTCTTCAATTTTCAGATTGAAAACCTGCAATTTAATCAGAATTTAAATTAATAATAAGTTTAATTAACAATAAAAATACGTAGCTAATCCTCGTTACTAACGAATTATAAAATAAATAAATTATATTAGATATGTTTCATTTAACGATAGATTAACAACAAATTTCGTATCTTATTCTTTTTTTTCCCCCTTTATGAGAGACCAAATGAATAACAACGCAAGTTTAGATTTAAAATTCAAGGTAAAATTAGGTTTAATATATTTCTATATTATCTATATTTGTTAATATGTAATAACAAGTAATTAGTTATATCATTTTTATCAAGTTATCAATTAATATTTACATATAAATTTACTTAATAACCAATAAAGATAATGGTGGGGACCTAAGTAACTAGAGACTCAATATTCGACACTTAAAAATGAAGTCGCGTTAGTCAGGTCAGATGGTGAAATCATAAATTTCACTAAGCATGTTTAAAAACTAATATGACCTAGATAAACAGTAGTACGAAGGGTGTTTAATAACTAAGCACCCTTCGTTTTTTGAGGCTTTATCATTGGTTGGGTAGCAAAGCGAGTACCAGATATCGAGTGGAAAAATAGGGAAAAAAGTTATTACCTAGATGGAACAAGTGTAGCCAGGTGGTGGACTCTTTCCACAAGTAACAAGGAGTTGCAGTGCAAGAGGTACATAGATTTTAAGGTTAAGTAGTTTGACTTTAAGTGTTGTGCAAAGGCAAGCAGCAGCTTCAAGTTCAACAAGCCCACTAAGTATTGGACAACATTCATTCACAGCTGGATCACCAAGCCCAATATGAACAAGCCCACCTAGAAGATCCACACAAGCCCCAAGTTTCAATGTGTCAATTGGGCATGTTGCCTTTGTTGTTGGTGGACAAGGTTTTTTCCCTTTAGGTGATGGTTTAAGTACTGGTGGAACTGTGACAGGTGGAATTCCAATAGGTGGTAAACCGATTGGCGGTTTCACAATTGGTGGTAAACCGACTGGTGGCAAGTCAACTGGAGGTTTTACTGGTGGAACAGTGACAGGTGGAATTCCAACAGGTGGCAAATCAACTGGAGGTTTTACAACTGGTGGAACTGTGACAGGTGGAATCCCAACAGGTGGCAAATCAACGGGTGGTTTTACGATTGGTGGAATTCCAATAGGTGGCAATTTGACTGGTGGTTTTACGATTGGTGGAATTCCGATAGGTGGCAAATTGATAGGGGGTTTGACAATGGGAGAGGGAACTTTGGGCTTTTTGGGCTTGTGAGAAGGTTTACCACAATAGCCACAACCAAGAATGGGAGTGAATGAAGAAAGGAAAAGCATAGAAATGAAAAGAAGTGAAGTTATCTTAGAGAACTCCATTTTTGTGGTAAATAATTTGGTACAAAGATTGTGGTGTTATATAGATAGAAAAATTTGAGTACTTGATGATTGTTGAATGAAAACAAAAAAAACCCTAAAACCAATGCACGTGAACATGAGGGGCTAGTTGGCCAATTTTTGCTAGTTGGCAACTCTATATGTGATCTTGCATGTACATGTATCTATATTACTTCCTTCGTTTCGTTTTAACTTGATACATAATTTAAGAAAATATGCAAAGTTTGCGAATTTTATAATCTTAAGGTAAAGATATATATAATCAACTAAAACGTTTTGTATTATTAAACATGCAGAGAGTTGTCAGAAAAGGAAAGAAACATTCTTTCACTACATCAAAAATGATCATTAGCGGCAATTAATTCCTAATTGTCGCTAAATATGTATTTTTAGCGGTAATTAACACTCTTTGTATATGTCTCTAAAGCCTTTAGCGAAATCGATTCTAATGACACTTAACTAATGCCGGTAAAGACTTTAATCACTCTTTATTAATACCAATATTTAATGCTGCTAAAAGTTGTTTTTGGTGTAGTGTTTCTCATACAGACTGAAAACGAAAATTAACACAAACAAATTGAAATGGAGGGAAAAATAATTTTATTTAATCTCCAATATATTGTTATGTATAATCATGATTGTATTGGAGCTCGTCAACTTCACTTGCCTCTATAGAACACTCTTCTATCACTGAAAAAAATATAAAAAAAAATTAATGGAATTTGACTAAAATTGGTTTATTGGAATTGTATTCAATGAATTTTTTTTCTTTTTTTGAAAATTTCATATTTCTAATAAAATTCTAATAGAAACATATAAGATATTCATAGTTTTTAATTAAAAATGGAATTTGCCAAGCCAACTTCAACCTATATGGACAGCTCGATATGTAATTACTAAAAAACATAATATTCTAATAAAATTACTCATAAAAAATTAACCTCATTAAAAAATATTTTCAATAGACTTTTTCAAATTTACACTATACAATTATTAGTTTAACTTATGATAGATCCTTAAACATTTCCTTTGACATTGTTTGTCAGTCAAATCTATTATAAATTACATTTGACGTGACACACTTACCATATAATAGTAATTATTTGAAAATTTTGTTATTTTTGTTTTCACTTGAACTCACAAATTGAAGATTGTATTTTGTCATTTTTGACAGCTAATAAAAATACTAATATTTGTAGATTTTTATTTTTTTAATAAAAAAAGTAGCCAATGGCTGTTAATATTAGATCCAACTCAATTTTATACAATATCTCTTTAGACAAATCAACATCTTGGATAGAGTCTATCTATCCCATAACTTATATATATGCTTCAAATAATATTACACAAAAGGAAAAAAAAACTTAGAAATTACTTATAAACTTCATCATTTCGTTAAATTACTTGTAGCTAACAATTTCTTTTTGGTAATTTATTATTAAATAGAATTAACGATAAATTTTACTGTCTAGATCGAAATATGTCGGTCGATTACGAGGGGAAATCCATGTTACAATTTGTAGGATAGACAATTCTTCAATTAATGGTACACAACAAAAATAAGAGTTAATTAAATTGTACGAATTATGGATCTATATGAGCAAGTTGTTCTTTTTTGTTTTCTACTTTTGTGGAAATTAAAACAAATTAGGTGTGAATATATATAATCTAATCGCTATTAAGTGATGAATGTGTACATTATTACGTCAACTTTTGATGGACAAAGTTATTTAGTATATGTACTATAAGAGGTATTAGTGTAATGTTAATTTAGTATATATATATGTATATATTGGTCGGAGGTACTATAGAATTATTCAATATATGTACTGATAGAAGGTATTATAGAGTTATTTAGCTCCACATGTATATACACACTATATCAAAAATTTATTTTTTGCGGTATTGAGTTAATGTTAATAACTTAATTGCGGTTAAATATGTATTTTAGTTGCAGTTAAAACTTTTTTATAAATATCTAAAGCTATAGTGACATTAAATTAAATGACAATTAATTAATTTCGATAAATATTTTAATACTATTTTAAATATGTTTATATATTAGTGTGGGGATTCATTTGTAGTAAAATTAAAAATTATTGAGTAATGTGGAAAGTTCATAGGTTGTTTTGTCTGTCAATTCTATGTATAATCCTATTCCTAGGCTGACCAAGAATTTTTTAAAAAAATAGTAATTTTTACCAAAGTTAAAGTCATGGTCAAAAGCCTATTTTTTATAATATGTATGTAATATAAACTCTCAATTAGTTATTAAAATAGGAAGTGGTAGGTATGCTTGAACCAAAAATAGAGTGATTAATATATATATTAATGGAAATTCCTAGATCAACAACTTAATTACTAATGACTAATGACTAATGACTAATGACTAATAACTATACAAATTATGCAATCATCAAATTTAATTTTGACAACAACTTATATAAGGGAAATCGATTTTATGAATTATTATAAATGTTATTTTTATTATAATATATGATCCTTTTATAAGAGATCGAAAAATATTGTCTAAGTCCTATATTGTGGGTTGTGACATTGTTTGAAGGACACAAAGTAAAGAGAAAAAACTTTTAGACAATTATATAACTATGAATCATTTAATTTCATTAAGAGTAAAAATGAAATTAAATAGATTACTCACACATTCTTTTACCATTTACCAAATCAATTTTACATTTTTTTTATCATTTTTTTCCCAAACATAACACATTTACATGTGCAAAATTCTGGGCTAGCATACCTTGTTGTAGTTTGGTTGAGTCACAAGAAAAATAAAACAACTAAGTTTGGAACACATAAAGATAAAGAAATGGAGAAAAAAAAAGATAAATTGCTATATATGTCAAAGCTTTTGGGTAGGTTTGCTTTATTATTATATGTTTTTTTTCCCACATTTTTTTTGGGTAAATAAATTTAGTACCATCGCTATACTGGAATTCATGATATTTTTAATATAATTATTTAGTATTCGATATTGACAGTTTCAATTGATTCAAATTCATGTCAAATAAGGGGAAAACTCTTCTTACCAAGTGTGTTTGAACTTTAAACCATAGACAATGTAATCTCTGATTAAAAGTTAAGAAATCTTATTCATTGTACCATAAGACAGACTCGAACTTAAAATTTTATGAGTTCAAAATATCACTGAATTCAATATCTTTAATATTGATATATAATTAAAAAATTAATACATATATATATAAGATTTAAATCAAAGTTACCCCGACCGTAAATTCAGTTTTGATTGAAAAGAATTTGGACCAAAAAATCATGAAAAAAGTTTGATGGGAAAAGGAAGGGAGTGGGACAAGCTTATTGTAAAGTTGTACACTGTGCCAAAAAAATACAGCAAAGAGTAACATGTGAGAAGTTGGATGAATAGGGAGAGGACTTTGGCTAGCTAGAGGTCCACACAATCTCTAAAATACTCGGTTACGTCTCAATTTATGTTATACACTTTTCTGTTCAAATAAAATTAATCTTTTCTAATCAAAAGATTGTATAATCATACAAACATTATAACAAGATTGATACCACAAATTCATATCCAGACAAAACCAATGACACGTTCCAGATCACAAATTTCAAAAAAATCTCCGTAATGACGGAAAATTCCCTATTTTTCGATAGCCCATCATGTCTCACCGCGTATCATTAGAGATTTACGATGATTGTCGTTCAATAGTAAAAATTAAACCTAACGAGATATAATGTATCTTTTTTTAACGATTTTCGTCGTACGATTTTAATTATTTAAAACTACTTTAAACTATATCATATAAACTGAAACGGAAGGAGTCACTCACTCATCACAAACTCAAAATTTTAATTTGAGATAATTGTGTGAACCCGTGAAGAGAGTGAGTGTGCATGTTATAATGTTATCTTTTTTTTTTTAGGCTGGATTATTTTGTTACTTTGTGCATATGCTTTCCTCATCTTGATGTGATTGGTCGGCCACCCTACCTTACACTAAAAAAATTAGTAAATTATAAAGTTATATTTCACATATAATTTAGTTATTTTACTATGACAAAAAATAATTTTATGAATTTTTATATACTGTTATAATATATTAAAGTGGCATAATACAGATATAACATTTAACTTGGTTTCGAATCACATTTATATTCATTAACTTTGGGTGTGCACAAGTAGACACTTAAACTAGTATAAAGTTTGAACAAATAGACATGCATGTCCTACATGTCATTTTTGTCCTACGTGTATTCTGCCATGTAGGACTCATGTGTTTACTTGTTCAACTTTATACAAGTTTAAGTGTCTACTTGTACATATCCAAAGTTTAAGGACATAAACGTAAAATGAATCTAGATTAAAGGGCACATTTATTTATTATGCCTATTAAAATTCCGTGATCATATGTTAAATTAATCTATCTACCTTAATATTTTTATATGAGACAGTTGGTTTATTTAGTATATCGCGATGTAATCACCTCAAAGGTAATAAGTGAGATTTATAATCTCGACCCTTTGGAGTGAGATTCGTATTCAAAATCTATTTTTTTTATAGATTTTAAATAAAAATTATTAAGTTATCGTAAATTCGTAGTCATGCTTTTAAATCCACCTTACTTAGAGTGGGCAAAAAAATTAATCATATTTCTTTGCTAAATAAAATATGAATCATGTCCTTGTTTTACTACAATTTTGGAGTGTTAACCATATGCTTATTAATTGAGTCGATTTCATTGTACCTCTTAAACCCTAATTTGGCTTACATATAAGTGAATATCTTTATTGTTAGTACTACTAAAATTATGAAATGATACACATGCGTATAATTAGTATTATGAAATGATACACATAAGATGGTCAGGATTTGGAAAAGATAAACTATACGCATACCGTATTTCTAATTAGTATTATCTTGTAATTATCGAGAAGTTATTTTTGACGCACTCTCATATCAAAGAGAAATAAAAATGAAGCAATATTAACAAGCAACAACAAGAAGTTAAGCATACATAAAATTAATGCTAGTACTCTTGATATATTGTATGTGAGACACTATGTTTAAAAAAATAAAAATTTCTAATAGAGTCTATCAATAATTAGCTTTTCGATAACAATTCTGATAGACTTTTCATCGATAATCTCAATGAATGTAAATGCTCATTGAAAATTCACGTTTTTTTAAGTAGTTAGACAATTAACTTAACGTTTATGTAAAAATTATTTACATTATCGATACATATAACATAAAATGATAGGGTTTTCATTTAGACCACTAGATTTTCTTGAGCATATGACAAAAATACACATTAAATAGAATTTGTCTTGTGTTATGTTTCCATATGGTAAGAAGTTAGTGGAGGCTTTTGTAGATGCAGTAAAATACAGTGGCTCAGATTTCTTCTTTATAAATGATTGGTTATAATTGTATTTGGTCTTTCACTATGATCCATATAGTAAAATCAAGAGGCTGTAATTCCTCCAAGTACATACTAAAACAGTAATAGCAAAGTACATCCACAGGATCTAGATTGAACAAAAGAATATAAGAATCTTATAATATATGGTCCTATAAGGTACCTACAATGTCACATGACTACATAATCATTAATTAAGAAATAAAGGAAGAGATATATGTGAGGTGATCTACAATTTTGACGTTGTGGTTCTAAATCGAGAGAACGAGTTTTAAAATTTATATTTACTTCTTGTGTTTTTGCGCATGTATATATAAGATCGATTCAACACCAAAGCACGAGATGAAGAAGGTGATTCATATATAATTTAGATGTTGTGATTCTGAATCGAGAGAATAAATTCTTATATATATTTAGCTCTAAGGGTGTACATTGATACTTATTAAGTTTTTCGCACTTGTATATAAGATGTAACACCCAATCAAGAGATATATATCGAAGGCGATCCATAATTTAGACGTTGTGATTATGAAGGGGGAGATTGAGTTTTAAAAATATGGCATAATACTAGGGTGTCAAATGAGAGGGTTGGGTTGAAATTGGAAATATTACAATGAGTTGAATACAAATTGGGTTGGGTCTTGACCTGTCAAGTTTACTTTGGGCTCAAATGGGCTAAAAATTAGTTGTGTCTTGACCCGTCCAATTTGATCCGATTAATTTCAATAATTTAACATATTTATATATAATTTTGGCATAATACATATATTGGACCCTAAACTTGACTTCAAATTTTAACTTTGACCTCCAACTTTCATAATGCACAAACAGACACCTTAACTATCCAACTTTTTAACAAATAAACACATGAGTCATACATGACACAATACACATAGGACAAAAATGACATGTAGGACATGTGTGTCTATTTGTTCAACTTTATACAAGTTTAAGTGTCTACTCGTGCATACCCAAAGTTGAAGGGCATCAATGTGATTCGAAGCTAAGTTAAAGGGCATATTTATGTATTATGCCTTTAATTTTTATAACACAAAATGAATTTTCGCTCAAGAATTTTTTGTTGAAAAAGTAACAAATGGATAGATAAATCCTAAAAGATGTTATATAGATAATAATTCATACCTTCAATATAAGAACATGTCTTAATAAAAAGTTTTTTAAAATGGGTTGAAATTGGAAATTGAATTAGACTCAATTAAGAATTCTCTTCAAATGGGTTAGGTTTGAATGAGTTGATATTGAACCCAATTCAAATTATCTTGAGCCAACCCTTAAAATTCTGAGCGGCTTGTGCGGGTTACCTATGTTTGGATTCATTTTTGACACCCCTACATAATACATAAATTTGTTCTTTAATTTAACTTCTATTGACATTTATGTCCTCCGTCTTTGGGTGTGCACAAGTAAATATTTGAACTTGTATGAAATTGAACAAGTCTAGATTCGCGCATCCGACGTGGCATAATACATGTAGGCCACCACATATGACATGAAATTGTCATGTTGGAGTACACCATGTAACACCAATGTGTCTATTTATTTAATTTTAAGTAAGTTTAACCGTCTACTTGTGCACTCCCAAAGTTAGAGGACATAGATGTCAGCTGAAGCTAAGCTGAAAGACACATTTATGTATTATATATGCCTTAAAATGTATATATAACGATAGTTCTTCTAAGTTCTATACTTGTTACATTTTTCGCACTTGTATGTAAGATGCAACACCAAATCAAGATTTATGCAAGGTGATCCACAATTTTGATATTAGATATTGTGGTTTATAATGTTCGGACTTTATAGGAATATGTTTTAGGAGTGTGTCAGATTCTTCAAAAATTGTATAATTTGAAGAATTTGACATGGATATATATAGCAATAGTTTTTGGATAGTCCAAGCAATATAGATTATGATTTTGAATTCTAAAATATATTAAATTTTGTTTTACTTGTTATGTTTTTCGTAGTGGTATATACTATATAAGATTCATTAATTCAACACCAAAGCACTGGGTTCTATATATTATTGAACTCCCTAACCCATGGTGAAGAGATAAAATAGAAGAGGAATTCATTCGTGACGATCTAGTGAATTCCCAAACTCAAATTTTGAATGATACTCATTGCTTCTATAGTGTCAACGTCATACTTTTTATTTTGAAATTTCAGTCATAAACATGATTTCAGGATTAATATCTTAATTTTTTGTGTATATTAGTTTATAAATTTTTCAGTATATAACTGATCGACTCTATTTGACCACGAATTTTGTGAATTTATTTGAAATGAACTAGTCAACAATACTCATTGTTTTGATAGGATCAATTCTAAGAATTTCAAGGTTACAATATAGGAATTCAAGATTATCTCAACTTTTTGTAATTCATGAATTTTTTAAAATATAACTGATCAACTCTATTTAACCCTAATTTTTATGAGTTAATTAGTAATGATATAGTGAACGATACTCATTGCCCCCTCATGACCCAATCAAAATTTTCTCCAACACCCATGATAGATGTCAAATCTGACAATATTTTTCAATAGTCCGAACAATATTAGGTAAATACAATACATCTAATCAAGTCTAAAATTGAGTCTCTTTAGCCATACTGAATGAAGCACATTATAAATTACATCAAATGGCTTAGCAGGCCTATTTACTTTAAAATGCCTTTGTAATTTCTTCACATTATTTTGCAATTTCAAGTACTTATTCCAAGAAATTCCTTTTAAAATTGTCTTCAATTGTGGAATTTTCTCAATTGGAACATTTATTGAAACTTGACTCCAATAAAAAACATCACTAAATGGCAAAAAATAATTATCACAAATTATTACTGGAACACATCCAGCATAAATTGCTTCACTAATTCTTGGACTTGCAACTTCATATCCACTTGGTGCTAAGCAAAATTTGCTTTGACTCATTAATTTCGCGTAATTTTCACCTTCTGGAAGGTGATCATACACACGAATCTCATCGTCTTTTTTTATTTTTCCAATGTTGAAACAATATTTTTCTTATGTAACCATGTGATCTACCAGCAAAAAATGCAAGAATCGATCGATTTTTCGGATTTAAACTATGGTCTAGATCATGTGTAACATTAATATTTGGTAATCCATAAATTTCAGGCAATGAAACATCTCTTTTTGGATGAAATCCTTCTGAAATATTGGCATTGCATAATACTCTTATGAAGTTCTTGAAGAGATTCGGATTTCTAATAGAAATATCAGGTGCCTGAAAAGTAAATATTTATACGATTAGGTCACTTATAAAAATATGTAACTATAGTAACATGTTATAAATAGGTTAAACTATATTTTTAGACCATTAAATGAAAGTTGGAAAATAAAGGGTGATAAATCACTTTTTATATTTTTCAAAAATGTCAAATATTTTGCATTTAAAAATATGACCTAATGGTCAATTAAATGATTAAAGTCTTAACCTTAGAGATTAGGATTAAGAAAACCTAAGTAACTTTTTTTTGTACATACAATATTAGTAAAGGAAAAATATAAAGAAATTAAATTACCCAATCATGACAAGAAACCAAGAAATGATCAGCACCATTGCTTCTATTCCAATAAGGATATTTGTTAGCAATAACATGAATATAATCTTCAACAATCCTTTGAATTTTTTCTCTAGAAAAATTTGTGATATTTGGCAAATAAATGTATTGAACAATATATGCAATACTAATTGGTATAAAAAAGACATGAGCTTCATTAGGATGTGAAGCTAAAAAATGTCTATTTTTACTTTCCATTTCACCAATGAAATGACCTTCAATTGCATATATATTTTTCATTGGTCCATTGTGTATCATTGGTATATCTCCTTCTTTGTATGTCCACACTTTGAATCTCTTTAACATCTCTATATGACTCCTACAATAAATTAATGCAAAATTTTATTATTTATAAATAAAAAAAATCACTACTTACCAAAAAAAAAAAAAAAGCAGCAACAAATTAATTTTGTAGTTAAACAACAAAATATTTGTCATCTAAAGTATTTATTGACATAGTAGTGATATATTATTAAAAAAATTATGTTAGCTAAGAGCTTATAGTGACTTATTAATGACGAAAGTTTATAGTTGATTCTAATTATTTAATACAGCATAAAATAATATTGTGATTATTGTATACAAGTATTATTTCGTGTACATATCAGAACAATACCCTTATCAATCTATTAACAACAAGTGAATTTAAGCCAGGAAAATTAGTAATGTGTCAAAAGAAATAAGTACAAGAAGTCGTGGATACACTTCTTGATAATGAAATTCATAATGTATAGCTTATGATACAAAATTATGGGAAGACATGAATTATATCGTAACACATGAATTAATTAATAATACAAGGGTTTGTTTAATTCGCAGATAAGTTATGCTAGGATTATTATAATTATATGTACTTAGTCATGAAATATGTGCATGTTTTTTTTTTCAAAGAAGGAAAAAGTATACTATTTTAATAAGACATTGGTTGATTGTCTAATTTTTCAGGTTACTAATTTTACATTTTATATAGACGATTATTTAAAATTATCTTTTAGATAATTTGATAACCTTAAAAAATTACTTATATAAATCGATGTATAGAAGTTAAACTCTAGTACAGAACGAATTCGAAACTTAACTGATGAAAGGCATATGAATTTTTGTAAAAAGACCCATTTGGAATGAACTTCTCTTCTTTATCAGAGTTATATTTTCTTGAATGAATAGCTTTCCAAATTGCTGATCTTGCTCTTGCTAAATCTTCTTCAATTTTTTGTAAACTGCTCTTCTGTTAAATAAAATTAATAAAAAAAATAAGTTTTTGAATAAATAAATAAAAATGTTGGACCATGGTTGATATACAACAAAATACAAATAATAGGAATTAGCTATATGAAATTCGTCCCTAATCTGTCGCTAAATAGCACACATCTAACATGATATTTTGATCATAGAAAAATGAACCCTTAGCTCGTTGATCAGAATTAGCGATAAATTTTGTTGTTTAGCAACTGAAGTTGTCTTTTTTAATATGTTTCTCAAGCTATTGTGTCAAAAAAAATTCTTTTTTATTATTCAAGATACTATGTGAATTAATATATTATCGAATCTAAAAAGTTAAACATAAATTGAAGTAACAAAGAAAATAAGTTTGTATGGTAATTATTTGTTTTAAAATAAAAATATACTCGATACAGTTTAATAGAATCTAGAAAATGGTCAAATTAAAAAATTATTTTTCTATTTTGATACTATAAAAACTCCAATATAAATGAAGTTAAACGACATTATTCTATATTCATAAAATAGTAAATTAAACCATATGTCATATATCAACAAGTCAAATCAAGAACAATTGTTCAAAAATAAAATAAAATAATACCTTAGCATGATGAGTGGTATGATTTTCTTCAATAGATGTTACTTGTTGATAATTATCATGTAATAAGAATTTATTTTTGCTTAAGTGAGTTTTTTTTGAGAAAGAGAAAAAAGTGATGAAATTAATATCGTTTTGATGATTTAATAATGATGAGAAGTAGAAGAAGATAATAAGAAATGAAAATATGGCACATAATGATGTTATGCTATGGGAATAATAAGCACACATTGCTAACTTCTTCACTATGTTTTGAGTGATGAAGATTGAAGAAAATCATACCATATTAATAGGTGCGATAAATGAACGGGTTGGATAAAAAAATGATTAATTTAAAATCAGATAAAATATTTGATTTGCGCATATTTCATATGAATAAAAATAAATTAATTTGCGGATAGTATAAATATTCATATTATTCATCGCTACTTAAATAAGATGTGAGCTAGTTTTCTTTACTTCAATTTGTTTCTGTTTGCAATATTTTAAAGCGACAGAAAATAAATTGTTATCACATTAAAATAAGTAGAAACATAACTTTATTGATCAAGATAGATTGCTTGTATAATTCTGTTGATCCATTGATTCTACTCTGATAGAATTTATTCATGATTCGATGACCGTTAGTGGCGTAGTTCTCGAACTAGGATGATTTAGATTTGACATATCTATATGAATAATCTATCAATTTGCGGAGTGTTCGAGATCTTGATTTTTTTATGGAATTTCCGAGATGTTTTTAAAGGAAATTTAGTATCCTTAAACTATGGTTTAGGGTTGAGTAGCCTTCAAGAATTCGAACACATCTTGTAGAGTCCCACTAAATTTCAATGTCTACCTTCTCTTTTGAGTTAAGGTAAAAAATATATCTGAAACATTTCAATTTTTTGAATTTCATACTAGAATTATCAGGTGTATAAATTTTTTATGCGACAACACTAATTACTTATTAAATTACACTTCAATTATTAATTGTTCATCATTTCGTACACATTAAAGTTCAAATATGAAACTCAAACAATTATTACTATAAATTAATTTGTGTCATTGTCTCTTACATGGATTGAGAAAACGCGTAAAAAATAATGAGAAATTTTAACTTTAAAAAAATATAATTATTGGTAGCTCACTCACTTTAATTGTGATATTTGGTATAATGATAATAATTATCCTAAGAGTATCAAATTAATTAGTTTTTCCAATTTTAGGTAAAAATTAAAATTATGATGTTGAAATTTAGTACCTTGAGTTGATATAAATCACTCTTTTACTTCTTATAAAAACGTCACATCACATTTTGTTAGATACAACACGATGACCAATGAATTAAGGATTTAATTTATCTTACGTATATCGACAATCTTACGTGGTTTAGTTTAAATCAACATAAAATTTCAAAAAATAATAATAAAGATTCTAAAATTTATAATTTAAGATTCGCTAGGATTCATTACAACAAATAAAAAAGGTTATTATCTAGAGGCAATAATATAATTTTCCTTATATTATTATATTTAACAATATATAATATAACATGAGTTTTTATAATCAACATTCTATATAAATATCGATAAAAACTTTAACGAATCTGAATACAATGATATTAATTCAATTGACGTTAAATATTTTTTCGATAATAAAAGAAAATCTATTGCTACTAAATATTTCTTTCTGTTGTAGTGACTCGCGGTCAAGTCTTAATACAAAAGCTATTTTTGTGAACTTATTCAAATGTGGTCAAAACTTAAACAATGGCATTAAAACTGTCTATTTGTGCAAATCATTAGAAGTAATGGGCCTTCTACTTTTATAGGGATAGTATTTGGGCTGGACTTTGTTATCACTAAATATGGGCTTGAAAATTCTTCTATTTGGCCCAAATTTATTCCAACCATCACTAATTCAAAGCCCAAAATGATAATTGAATATATAGTTCGATCCCAAAGTAATGAGTTTGATTGACCACCATAGAACTTGCTCTAAATCCGTCTCAGACTATACATAACTCTTCGTAAACAACAAGTTATTGGTCCTACATGTATCAAACATATATCACATCATATCAAAATACATCATTATCCCTCTTCTATCTATTATGACATCCGAATTGAGTCCTGTATTCCACGAAAATCCTTGCCGCACCATAGTGTGCCAATGCACCAAAAATAACAAATGTATGAAATATTTGATGACTATGACCAACTAGATCAAACAATCCAGGCCTCCATTTCTCCGGTACGCGAGTAACATAAAAAATAGCCCCTACAATATAACAGAACGCCATAGCGGCTTCATATGCAAGTGTGATATTCCTCATAGGATCACTCCAATTTGCAACAAGAGCATGAATTGCTGGAAATAGACCAAAACAACCCATGGACCCGAAGAGCCCGGCCCGAAAAGACCTATATTTCCCGGTCGAAAACACGGGGAAGAGGAGAGTTATGATAGTGCAAATTCCCAAGATTGTGATACCAGTGAGATATACAATTTGCCAGTGTGGTGAACATTGAAAAATATAGTACATTGGTGGAAAAAAAGATGTGATGATCATAATTGTGATGCCAACATAGTCCATTTGGACTAAGAAAAGGTTCAATTTTTGTGAATGACATGAGAAAAGATGGCAAATGCTACTTGACATAAGGCAAAACATTGCACCAACTAAGAATACATAAAATGGCCAAGTTGCTTCATTTGTTGATGTGATATCCATTTGTAAATGTTGATCAATTAACCTAGTTTCTCCCTGTAAGACAAAATCGCGGTATACACTGATAATGTAAAGAACTTTTATAATTAACTAAAAAAGAAAAAAACTAGCAACGGACAACTTATGTCATTTGACAATTAAAAATTTGTTGCATGTACTATTTAACGATGGATTAGCTACGAATTGTCAAAAAATCATGTTAGCTACCGACTATTTAATGACATATCACAACTAACAAACTGAAATTAGTGACAGACAATTACCAACAAAGTTTGTAGCTAATACTACTCCCTCTGTTTCAAAAAGGATGACCTAGTTTGACTTGGGACGGAGTTTAAGAAAAGAAAAAAGACTTTTTAATCTTGTAGTTTTAAATTAAAGTTATGTTAAATGTACCAAAATGTCCTTTAATCTTGTGGTCTTAAACATGTCAGCTGGAAAGTTAAAGTTAAAGTGTTGCCAAAAAAAGAAAGAGGACATTCTTTTTGAAACATACTAAAAAGAAAATAGAGATATTTTTTGTTTAAACGGAGGGAGTAGTTCTTTTTGTAGTGACAAACATATCATTACTCTATTTTATTTTATTTTCAGTTAAACATATCTAACTTGATCACTATGAAAAGTTAATTATATGATATTGTAGGTAAATTTCATCTGACTATAAAGAATCTATATATTATCAGTTTATAGAGCTTAAAATTTTCTTGGAGGTGAATTATTCAACGTATATACATTATTGGTATAGAGAATTAATTTTTTTTTCTATGATAGTGTATTTTGACATGTTATAACAAGTCACTTCTTACTTATTTTATATTAAGTAACTAATTTTAGTTATTGAGAATGCTGACCTATAATTATCTTTTAAGCGATTGAATCGTATCGGTATATAGAAGTTAAATAACTTATAAGTTCATTAATTTACTACTAACAATACTTAAAGGTACCTTATAATTGTGAGATATATTCGTATCTCCACTTGTTGGAAAATCCCTGTAAAAAATTTAAATAAAACAAAATTTATTTCTTAGACAATCTGTGAAAATTAATAATAAATATAATAAATGAAAATCAAATTTAAATTCTAGGTTTAAATGAAAATTGATACATTAATTTAAGTTAATTGATTATTCGATATTTTAGAAGAAAAAGACGTTATTTATAGTATCTCTGTATGATCTACTAGATTACGAGTTCTCAAATAGTGAAAACAACCACTAAACATTACACTATATTACTAACGTGAAATATTTCGTATATAAAAAAAAAATATCATTAAAAAAATATCAACAGAAATAAATGTGCAAACATTTAAAGATGGTAGTTGGGAGTTTGATAAATTATCTTTTTAACCTAACATTTCAATATCCATCAACTATTAATGGACCACATCTGTATGTCTCTATTGCATTGGTTTAATAACATTTTAATTGTATACGTATTAAAGTTTGCCACATCAAAAGAAAATTTAAATCCCTAAAGTCCAAACCAAAGAAATTTGGTTGTGCTTTCGAGATTCGACTAATTCGAATTCATGAATATGAATAAAGTCTTTTTATGAAATTATACTCAGTTTTCAAGGTTTGAAACTGAAACCTTTGATATATTTTAGGACTCAACTAATCCATATTGGCAATTGGAAATCCTTCTAATTAGTGGATAAACTATAATGTTCTTTATCAAATACGACTCAATCATCAAGTTCAAACTCGAAATCTTTAATTAACAAAGAAATGAGATTCAAAATTCATATGAAATATTATGTATATAACATATATACAATATAATTTTCTAACGAAAAGACGTTATATTGATTAGTTACATACCGGATAAACATAGTCATAAAATCAGCAATTTGAGATAAATGCTCTGCATTAGCTATGGTTAATACCACAAATAGAATAAATCCAATTAAATGCCTGGGAAAAAAAACAAGTAAAATCTCATTTAGAAAAATAAATAAAAAAATTAAGCTAAATAAATTGCTAACAAAGTAATTATTTCAACTTTTCAAAAATAAAAATAAAAATAAATTAAGATGAGTTAAACAAAATTGATCGTTAATTCTATTTAGCAACAAATTATTATTTTTGTTGACTACAAGTTAATTATTGAGCGATGAATTTCGTAGCTAATTTATAAAACTCAAAATAAAATAAAAATGAAATGAGATACTTACGTCCAAACATTAAGAGTTTCATTATGCCAACTGAAAATACTGAAAAATGCTTGTTTAAGAGGCCAATTAGCTCTATAATAATTCAAAATAAACTCATTATCCTTCATATATTCTGGTAATTCTTGATAAGAAATTAAAGGGTATTTTTCCCTTTTATTTCTTTCAATATTCTTCTTATTCTTCATCTTCGATATATTCCGATAATCTTTTTCTTGATCTGAATTAATATGAAATTAAATCATAGGAAAAAAAAAAGAAGAATAGAATTTCTTTTTTTTTCTTGATGATTTTTTTTGCTAATTTTTGGAGTTTGATTTGTGATTTTGTGGTTTTTTTAATCATCTGTTTGTCCAAAATTTAGGGTATAGTAGAAAGTTAGGAAAGAAAGTGTATTTATAGAGATGAAGCTATAATATTAGGTACGAGTAGGGATGAAGAGGTGAAATTAAAATTCAAAGTTTATGATTATATATTTAGGATTTTTCTAATCGTGTCTGTTGAGTTTTTTAAATTAATAATTCGTATATATTCAATGCTTTTAAAAATAAAAATAAAAAATTATTGAGTTTGGCTGAATCGGTAACTTAGCTTCACTTTTATAATCAAATGAATTTAATAGTTTTTGTTTAGACCATGTATTTATATCAATTTTTTTAACACATAATTCTTAATTATGAATCCAACAACTAAAATAAGTTATAAGTTGGATGAAAATTTAAATTTTTAAATTTTAAATTCTGATTCCGCCATAGAAGAATATTTTCCTCCCAATTATAGCTAGCCAAGTACCCTTGTTGGTGGTTGGCAGGTCATCAATAACTTGTATTCTTGTGAGTCCATTTGATTTCCTTCTCGTGATTCTGTCCTCCTTCTGTAATTTTAACTTTTTTATTTTATTTTTTAAATTTGATAACTTTTGTTCAAACTTCATATATAAATATATATATATATATATAATTAATTAAATTTATATAAGTATATAATGAATTTGGTAATTAAAATGAGTTGTGAGAGTTTAGCCATAAATTCAAAATTTATAGAAATTAAATTGTGGTTTCGCCTCTAAAGGTGAGGTAGATTTAAGACTTGAAGTATATGAAATTTGAATTTTAAATTTTAAGAACCGCACCTTAATTGATTTTTGATAGATTATTTGAAAATTTTAAATATTAAAATATGATTTGTGTTGAGTTACTAAACATTGCCGAACCTAAGCTATACCTGTTTTTCAGGGTAAAAAAAAGAAAGATAATAAGATCCCTTCACGACTTTATTTTTAATTAGATATTTCGAATTTTGAATCATTTTCATCTAGTAATAGGATAAGGATAATCAGCTAGGCAATTAAGCAAACACTTTCTAGCATGGTGGGTACAACTGCCAACAACTAGTTTTTTTTTTCTTTCTTAAATTCAAATATTCAATGAAATAACTTGTAAACTTAAGTTTCATGGATAAGCTATTATGGTAATTTTTTTTGTTGAAAAAACTCTTTTATTGAGTATGGTATAATAAATAAAGGGAAACTTACATAAATATACTATAGGGAAAATATATAAAATCCCTATGAACTTGGCATAAAAACTCGCTTTAGTACTTAAACTACACGGGTGTTTATATACCCCCTTAACATGTTTGATGTGAATTATTTCTTTTTCAGTTGATCACTTTTAATTCATTTATAATACAAGTTTAATTCATATTACAAATAACAATTTTTTATTTACATATAATATAAATTTTAATGATAGATAATTTATTTATCACACATTTTAATACATTTATAATACAATGTGTCAAATTTTTACCAAACAAACATAATATATTTTAAAAAACAAGTATTATTCATATATAATTCAAATATATTGCATATATAATTCACTTTTAATACATATTGCAGATTTAACATAGTATTGCTATAAATGGTAATAAATAAAAAATATTGCTAAAATCAGTAATTATTTATTAAAATATATCAATTCATGTAATTTTTTCATAAATAAATGTATCTAGAGAAATTTGAATGGGCCTCTAAATTGGGCTGACTCCTATTAAACATGGTTGGGCCTCAAAATTGGGCTGACTCCTATTAAACATGGTTGGGCCCCTCTTCTTTCTAATGGGCCTTATGCTGTGAAAATTATCTTTCAAATCACATTCAAGCTAGGTGCTCTAGTATATTTTCCTCGCTTTCCGTTACTTTCTTAATTTATATATACTGACAGTATAAAGTTTACTTATCACTTATATAACTGATAAGTTATAAGTGGTACTTACTGTGTTACCATGTTGTACCTAAGAACCCGTATACATCGACTTAAAAAAAAAGCTTTTAAATCAAAAATAAAAACGACAAACTGAAATGACTTTTAAGTCAAAAAAATTAAAAGTAGGGGAGACCTACTTTTGGTTTCTGATTTATATTAAGTCATTTTTGACATTGTCAAACACTTCGTAACTTATTTTAAGTTATTTTTTATATTTGCCAAACTCTTCCATAAGTCAAAAACTGACTTAAAATTAGATTTGATCAACTTTTAACCAATCCAAACGAGCTCTAAGTGTAATGCTTATGCAAAAATTGTAAATTTTTAATGGAGAACAACCCCTCTTCTCTAACTCTACAAGTTATGGTAAGGTTTGCGTACACATGACTTTCCTCCACAGATTTTATTTGTGGGATTACATCGAGCGAGTATGTTGTTTTTGTTGTTTGTATGAGTTAGTTGTTGTGAACAACTGTAAGATAGTACAATTTTTTGTTATGTGATGCACATGGAGATATTTGTCTCAAGTTCACATTTCTACTTTATCTCAGGACCAATGAATGATTTCTTCTTCTCTATCATTTGAAAAAACTCATGGAACTTAAATTTCTAGATTTATCACACAACAACTTCAGTAATTCGATTCCAAGTTGCATGGAAAGTATGGCTAATCTAACGGTGTTGGACTTAAGAAGGAACAATTTCACAGGGAGTATTCCACCATTATGTGCGCAGAGCACTTCATTGAGAACCATTGTCCTGAATGGTAATCAATTCGAAGGACCTGTCCCGATGTCGTTGCTCAACTGTGATGGTCTAGAAATCCTTGATGTGGGGAAAAACACTATAGATGACACATTTCCAGCTTGGCTCGGAACTCTTCAAGAGCTACAGGTCCTTATATTAAAGTCAAACAAGTTCCATGGACCTATAAGTACTTGTCAAGCTAAATTTTGCTTTCCCAAGTTGCGAATTTTTGATCTTTCTCGTAATGAATTCAGTGGCTCACACTTCCTGCAAAAGTTTTTGAAAACTTCAAGGCAATGATCAAATTAGATGGCGAAGACAAAGGAGAGATCAAGTACATGAAACCACTGATTCAGAGTGAATTTAGTGACATAAGGATTGACAAATCATCGAGGTATATGATAGAAATAGTCAGCGATGAAGTGTACAAGGATTCGTTGAGGTTGGTGATCAAAGGTAGAAAGAATCAGCACAATTATGACAACCATAGATCTCTCAAGCAACCATTTTGAAGGTGTCATTCCGGAAACACTAAAGGAACTCAACTCACTTTGGCAACTCAATTTATCCCATAACAATCTCACAGGTCATATTCCAATGGAATTAGGGCAATTGAATAAGCTTGAAGCTTTAGATCTCTCCTGGAATCGGCTCACTGGAAAGATTCCGCAGGAATTGACAAGAATGAACTTTCTGGAGTTCTTAAACCTCTCTCAAAATCATCTCGTCGGACCAATTCCTCAAGGTCCACAATTCAACACATTTGGAAATGACTCGTACAGCGGAAACCTTGATTTATGTGGTCTTCCTTTATCAAAGAAATGTGGAACGAGTGATTCATCACATGTTCCTCAACCAGAAGAAGAAGGCGAGTCATATTTTTTCAGTGGATTTACTTGGGAATCAGTAGTCATAGGCTACAGCTGTGGACTAGTTGTTGGAACCGTCATGTGGAGCCTCATGTTTAAATATCGTAAGCCAAAATGGTTTGTGGAATTTTTCGATGGCCTCATGCCTCACAAAAGAAGAAGGCCGAAGAAGAGAGCTCAGAGACGACGGACTTAATGGAAGATTGAGAGGGCCAACTTGTGTTTGTTTGATTTTGTGGAATAATTAGTGAACTTTTCTGTTTCTGTTTTTGTATTTTTAATTTTCTGTTTGTTGTGTTGTATATGTTTGATAGAAACATAATTATATGCATGTGTGTTATTTTAGTATCAATGGTTATGTTAATCTGTTTATGTTTCAAGTTGACAGAAGTGATCTACACAGCTACTCATTAGCTCAGATTTTTCAAATTTTTTATGTATTTCTTAAAGAACTAGCGTAAGTGCGACATCATCATATTTTAGGAACGCGGGGTTCCTCATATATTAGCATATGTACAAGTCGAGGGTCTACAGAAACAGCCTCTCTAGCTACCTTCTCAAGGTACACACCACTTGTGGAATTATGTTGTTACTCTGATTCTTTATTGAATACCTAAAGAATAAGGCGTAAACCAGTCGTTACAAATTATGCAAAATATCATATTTGTCTGTTGATATGTCTTTGTGGAAAATATCATATTTGTCGTTGATATTATTGTCTTTAATTTCTTCCTCACTTTGACTTAGTCAAGCAATAGTTTCTGTAACGAAAAATACTCTGATTTATTAATATATATATACCGCACCGCCGTGGAAGTTTACTCATGGAGTTTTACCACGAATTTCTCTCTCTAGATCTCTCATCTTCTTCTCTCTAAAGTTCTTGTGTTCTTCATCCGAAAAGTGTGTGTGTGTGAACTAGATCCTAACAATGTTGTCCCAAAATTCTGCAGAAATATTTTCTACTTACTTACGTAACGGGACCTATTCACATCATCTTTCGTAACATACACTGTAGATATACATATATGTATATATATATGATCGATGATCCCGATGTGAACAACAACATGTAGAGAAAATGAGGCCATAGGAAGTATTAGGCCAGACCCTTAAACTTGTCCTTAAATTTCATTTTTGCACTCCAACTCAATCTTGTTCCATTTTAACCCTTTAACTCCAGTTTTTATTTTTCATTTAGGCACTTCTAAGTGATGTGCCAGAGTGTGTGGATCACGCTTTCTCTAAGAGAGTGAAAGACAAAAAAAATAAATTAGTTTTTTTCTTCTAAAAAATAATAAAAGATTAAACCCTTCAACTCTATTTCTTTTTATGTACCATTTAAACACAACTACTAATTTTATGATTTCTTTATTTCTATACACTAAAAAATCCGCGCTCATTCGTTAGTCATTGATTTTTTATATTAAAAAAAGTAACAATATTTTTTAGAGTTTCTACGTATTTTTGCAAGAAAAAATAACCGACAAAAGTGCATTAATTTTTTCTTTCTTAAGAAAATCAATGATAACTTAACGAAGTCGTAAGCCAAAATGGTTTGTTGATTTTTTGAAGGCATTTTCCCTAAGAAAATGAGAAGGCCAAAAAAGAGAAAAAATAATTTATGTGTGAAAAAATAAAATATACCCCAACATGATTTTCTTAATTTTTTTTAAAAAGTTTAAAATCATTTTTTCACTTTTGTAATGAAGCCACTTTTGTAACCACAGGTATATTAACTCTAAAATGACAAAATTGAGCGATATTTATGCTATTTTCCTTAATGTGCCTTGCAATGATAACAATATCGGTTGAATAGGCAACCGTTCACTACAATTCTACAACAATATCAACTTTTAGCAGCAACGAATATACACATTAACAAAAAGTGCTAAAACCGTTATTGATATTAATTAGTTCTCATTGGATTCAATGTCGCTATAAGTTTTAGAGACACTTACAAAGAAAGCTAATTGTCGCTAAAAATACATGTTTAGTAGCGATTAAGCTATAGCCGTTAATTAGTTGACCCAAAAGATCATTTTTAATGTAGAATAGATCACCACACCTTTATCTTGAGTCGAGGGTCTACGGAAATAGTCTCTCTTCATATTTAAACTGTATCATATAAATGGAGTTTCCCTCATTAACTAAATCTGAAAAGTCTTGGAAAACAGCACAAGAGACAACTAATCGAAATTTCTCATAAAATTTCTCATTATGAAGGATATTAAGACACATATCAAACAAAATTTTGAATAAAAAGCATCAAAAAAAATATAAATAAAATTCCACACGGTATTATTGTTCATTTATTTCCTCACTTGACTTAGTCAAGAAGTAGTTTCTGCAGAAATTTTTTCACAAACGCAGCGAGCAATAGTTAATGACCTCGAAATGAACTCAATATCTAGAGAAAATTAGGACATAGAGAGTATTATTTTGTTAAGTCTTCTCCGTCCTTTAAAATGTCTTGTGGAACAATACAAATTGTGAAAAAATGTCATTTGTTTTAGGGGTTGTGTTTGGAATAGCATTTGGACTTGCTATAATAGTTGCTTTTGTGAAATCTGAAAATGTTAGATCCAAACAACGTACTGATCTGGTTAGTCAACTAAAGTCTTGATTTTTTTATTCTTTTAGGGAAATGCATAAGTACTTGTGTATCTGGGCTCACAAGATAGCGCCACGTAGGCCGAAAAGAGGTAGAAAATTATTTATAAAATAAGTTCAGGGGTAATAGGACCTTAGAATAGGATCTTAGAATAATATAAAAGTGTCTCTGAAATT
This sequence comes from Solanum lycopersicoides, assembly GCA_022817965.1. Classification (NCBI taxonomy): domain Eukaryota; kingdom Viridiplantae; phylum Streptophyta; class Magnoliopsida; order Solanales; family Solanaceae; genus Solanum; species Solanum lycopersicoides. The sequence continues at coordinate 3,860,943 of CM040629.1, forward strand.
TCGGATATAGCACTATAAGAAAACTGTTAATTACATGGAGATTTTCCTTCATTTTCCTGGGGATTAGAATGAAAATACACAGGAATCTTATTTTCCTACAAATTTTCATATTAATTTCCATAAAAATCCCCATGTAATTAACAGTTATCTTGTAGTGTAGGTTGGGGTTATTTATGCATTTTCCTTTTTTTTTTACGTCAATATTTTTATTTATTTTTTATTTATGTTGTTTTTTTGGTTGAATTGTGAAGGCTAGTGGAATTGCTGCATTTGCTAGAATGACAGAGGAAGATTCAAGAAAAATCTTTACACCAGAACAATACCCTTCTTGGGTTGTTTTCTCAAATCAACAAAAGGTGAAGTCTTTAACTTTTGCTTAGGATGTATTTGGTAGGACGTAGTAGTGGCGGAGTCAGAATTTTTAGTTTATATGTGTTTTAGATTACATAGTTCTTTTTTTTTGCTTTGTTGGGTTTCTGAAAATTATGTTGTCGTACCATGTTGGATCCTCTTAAGTTGCACTAGTTTAGAGTATCCGACATTCACCTGTCAACAAAGCTATTTTTAATATCTTATAACAGTAATATAGTGTTAAACCAAAGCTTCTGGATTTTGCTGCACTTGTAGCTAAAGCAATGTCATTTATCATAAATCTGTAAAATGACTTATTTTCTGGAAAATCTTTTTTCGTAATGAATTTTTTTTCGGGGAAAAAGACATTTATTGAAGATTGAATCAGCAAATCGGATAGTGTTTTGGTGAAAAATATTTGAGTAGTAAAGATTGATAATAATGATGATTGTTTGTGTTGGGAAAACGCGGACAAATACAAAAATATATATGGTAAAAGTAATGGGAAAATAATGACACCAAGAATTTTACGTGGAAACCCTTCTGAATAAGGGAAAAACCACGGGCCAAGAGGAGCAAATATCACTATAGTAAGGAATTTTACACTGTTTAGTCACGAATACAATACTCAAAGTGACTACTACACACTCTCTTTTGGTTTCCACCTTACTAAAATATCGCTCACACTCTATTTTTCTTCACAGACTATTTTTCTTGTATAATATATGGAATACCTCACTTTGCTCTCAATATGATTTTTTTTCTCTTACTTGGTTTGTTCTACAAATGAACAAGAATACTCTATTTATAGAAAGAAAAAATTATGCTTACGTCACTAATGACATAGGTAAATATAACAAATTCAAAAAAGGGTTGCAAATCTTACTAATTTGTCAACCACCAGTTTGTTTCTATTTGGTGGTTGAATAGCAAAAGTTGATCAAAATATATGGGATGGACTCTACAGTTTGTTCCTATTTGGTGGAAAATATTTTTGCTAAAACATATGTTTTGGAATAAGATATTAACAAACACACTGTTAATGTCCTTTTTAATTTTTCAATTTTGTTCTTACAGTTGGCATGGTTTAATTCTCATCTTGAAAAGATCTGGCCATATGTGGATGAGGTTAGAGATTCAATGTCTGTACATAGTTTGGTTTTCCACTCTGATTGTTGGAACTTCTTTGTTGCTAATTGAGTTGGTATGGATATATATGGTCATTCAGGCAGCATCAGAACTAGTAAAGTCAAGTGTGGAGCCAATTTTGGAACTATATAGGCCTGTGATTTTGACGTCGTTAAAATTTTCAGAGTTCACTCTTGGTACAGTTGCTCCACAATTCACGGGTTAGTAAACGATGGCTGGGTGGCGTAACATGCCTCAAAACTCTTGTATATTATACTACCTTAGAGTTTTAGGAGTCATCACTTATACATATGAAACTGCTTGTGAGGATAAATCACATTACATTTAACAAAGGCATAATACATATATTAGACCCTAAACTTGGCTTCAAATTTTAATTTTGACATCAAACTTTCATAATGCACAAATAAGCACTTTAACTATCCTATCTTTCAATAAATAAACACGCGATTTTTGGAACCAAAGTGTGTGAAATGCAAACGCTCCCACGTGTATTAGTGAGCCAATCAGTGGCTGCCAACTAATTAAAAAATTTACACGTTTTTTTTTTTAAAAAAAAATTACATGTCATTTTGAAACTAAAAAAATTATAAAAGAGATTCATTAAGGGTAGAATTGTCATTTTAGCATTTTTTAACCGTTTTGGGCCTCAAAAATTACCTCTCACTCGCGCAGAATGCGTGTATTTCACGCATTTTGCCAGGTAGGAATCGCGTGTTTATTTGTTGAAAGATAGTATAGTTAAAGTGTCTATTTGTGCACTATAAAAGTTTAAGGTCAAAGTTAAAATTTGAATCCAAGTTTAGGGTCCAATATATGTATTATGCCTTTAACAAATGCTTGATCTCATATATATATATGCCACTGCAGGGATTTCTATTATTGAAGATGGAAGTGAGGGTATTACTATGGAATTAGAGATGAAATGGGATGGGAATACAAGCATAATACTTGATATCATTACTTGTGTTGGTGTAGCATTACCGGTGGAGGTAATTAGTTTCACCATATGTTGCTCGTACTCTCCAAAAATGTAGTCGCACCCGCGTCGGATTCTCCAAAATTGCACTACTTTTGGAGTATCTGGCACACACCCGTTGCCATTTTCTGAAGAATCTGAACAACATACTTTCACCTCAGAGCTGTGACACATACTACTTTAA
>CM040629.1:3864605-3882658 GCA_022817965.1 Solanum lycopersicoides
CATCATGTCCTTATTGTTCATTTATTATTTTATCCTTAATTGACTTTGTCATATACAAATTACTCTCTTTGGAAAGTATTGTGGAAAACAGAACAAACATCCTGTTATTTGCTGAAAATAAACAAACAAACAAAAAATGATCATGAGTTTGTTTTTCTTTTATTCATTTCTGTGTTTTGTGTTGCTAATAAGTGAATGTTTTTGTTCTTCCTTTGATCATCATCATCTTTGCTCTCCCACTGAAGCTTCTGCTTTGCTTCAGTTTAAGCAATCCTTTCAAAATATGTCCGAAGGGTACTGTAGTTATAGGTGTTATGGAGGTTGTTACCCAAAAATTAAGTCTTGGAATGAGAGTACGGATTGCTGCAGTTGGGATGGAGTCACTTGTGACTTATTAAACGGTCATGTTATCGGGTTAGAACTTAGTTGTAGTCTGCTTCCTGGAAGTATTCATCCCAATAGTACCCTCTACCAACTTCATCATCTCCAGACACTAAACCTTGCTTACAATGACGTTTATCCTTCTTCGATCCCACATAACATTGGCCAATTGACGAATTTGAGGCATCTCAACTTTTCTGATGCTTGGTTTCAAGGGAAAATCCCAACGGAAATCTCATACCTTTCCAATTTGGTTTCACTTGATCTTTCTAATAGTTATGCATTAGAACTTGACGAAAGAACATTTCAAACAATGCTTCAAAACTTAACAAATCTGGAGCTACTTTCTCTCTCTCAAGTCATCATCTCATCTCCGATACCTGTGAATATTTCTTCTTCCTTAAGGCACCTGGATCTTAAACATACTAATCTGCTAGGTGTTCTCACGGAGAGTTTTTTCCTTATGCCAAACAGCCTGGAAACGCTCAAATTGAGTGGGAATCTTCGTCTCGAAGGAGTTTTTCCAAAGAGCAGCACTCTGTTAACGGAGTTGGATATATCATACACAGGCATCTCTGGTGAGCTACCTGATTCAATTGGCACCTTAAGTTCCTTGAAATACTTAAACCTCCAACGATGTCAATTCTCTGGTTCCATTCCTGATTCCATAGGCAACCTAACACTAATTACGGAGTTAGATTTATCTTATAATCATTTCACTGGCCGTATTATTCCTTCCACAATCTCTAAATTCAAGCACCTAACGCGTTTGGATCTTTCATCTAACTCCTTTTCAGGTGAAATTCCAGACGTTTTCTCTAACCTCCAAAAGCTACGTTATTTAGATTTTTTTAATAACAGCTTCATCGGTCCATTCCCCGCTTCAATATTAAGTTTGACACGTCTTGAACACTTAGGATTGTCGAGTAATTCCCTATCTGGACCACTGCTTAGCAACACAAGCATGCTTCCAAAACTAATCCATCTAGATTTGTCATACAACTCACTGAATGGTACCATACCATCTTGGGTGTTTAGCCTACCTTTGCTATATTCAGTGTCGCTCCAACATAACCGATTCAGAGGACTAGCCGATGAAGTGATCAAAACAAACCCAACATTAAAAGAACTGCATTTAAGCAATAATCAACTCAGTGGTTCTTTTCCTCAATCACTTGTGAATCTCACAAACCTTGAAACCCTTGGAATTTCATCAAATAACATCACCATTGACGAGGGAATGAATATCACCTTTCTTAGCCTATCATCTTTATTCTTATCATCTTGTCAACTGAAGCATTTTCCACACTTCTTGAGAAATGTAAACACACTTGTGTACTTGGATATTTCTAACAATAAGATTTCTGGTCAAATCCCTAACTGGTTTAGCGGCATGAGGTGGGACTCGTTGATATTCTTAAACCTTTCTCATAATTCATTAACAGGCCACCTACCACAATTTCGTTACGATAACCTAGGGTATCTTGATCTGAAATTTAACTCCCTTCAGGGTCCACTACCTTCATCCATTTGTAACATGAGTAAACTTATCTTATTAGATTTATCACACAACTACTTCAGTGACTCAGTTCCACATTGCTTGGGAAGCATGGGTTTACTAACGGCATTGGACTTAAGAAGGAACAATCTCACAGGGAGTCTTCCTCCATTATGTGCACAGAGCACTTCATTGAGTACCATTGTCGTAAATGGTAATCAATTTGAAGGACCTGTTCCTGTGTCATTGCTCAAGTGTAATGGTCTAGAAGTCCTTGATGTGGGGAACAATGCTATAAATGACACGTTTCCAGCTTGGCTCGGAATTCTTCAAGAGCTGCAGGTACTTATATTAAAGTCGAACAAGTTCCATGGACCTATAAGTACGTGTCAGACTGAGTTTTGCTTTCCCAAGTTGCGAATTTTTTATCTTTCTCGTAATGATTTCAGTGGCTCACTTCCTTCAAATGTTTTTGGAAACTTCAAGGCAATGATCAAATTAGATGGTGAAGACACAGGAAACATCAAGTACATGACATCTGTGTTGAATTCGCCATTTGTCACATCGTATGAGAATTCAGTGAGTTTGGTTATCAAAGGGCAGGATTTTGAGCTACAAAGAATCAGCACAATTACGACAACCATAGATCTTTCAAGCAACCATTTTGAAGGTGTCATTCCGGAAACACTAAAGGATCTCAGCTCGCTTTGGCTACTCAATTTATCCCATAACAATCTCATAGGTCATATTCCAATGGAATTGGGGCAATTGAATACACTTGAAGCTTTAGATCTCTCCTGGAATCGGCTCACTGGAAAGGTTCCACAGGAATTGACAAGAATGAACTTTCTGGCATTCTTAAACCTCTCTCAAAATCATCTCATCGGACCAATTCCTCACGGTCTACAGTTCAACACATTTGGAAATGACTCGTATGGCGGCAACCTTGATTTATGTGGTCCTCCTTTATCAAAACAATGTGGAACGAGTGATCCATCGCATGTTCCTCAACCATTGGAGGAAGAAGAAGAAGATGATGAGTCCTATTTTTTTAGTGGATTTACGTGGGAATCAGTAGTCATAGGCTACAGCTTTGGACTCGTTGTTGGTACTGTCATGTGGAGTCTCATGTTTAAATATCGTAAGCCAAAATGGTTTGTAGAATTTTTCGATGGCCTCATGCCTCACAAAAGAAGAAGGCCGAAGAAGAGAGCTCAGAGACGACGGACTTAATGGAAGATTGAGAGGGGCCAAGTTGTCTTTGTTTGATTTTGTAGACTAATTAGTGAACTGTTCTGTTTTTGTCATTTTTAATTTTCTATTTGTTGTTTGTATATGTTAGAAACATAATAATGTGTGTTATTTTAGTATCAATGGCTATTCAAGTTATGTCAGTTTGTTTCTGTTTCAAATTGACATAAGTGTTCTACACAGCCACTCATTTGCTATGTTACTTAGATTTTTCAAAAATGTCAACGGCCACATGTTGGATTCTTCAAAAGTTGTGTATTTTTTAAATTAACACATTTGAAAATTAACTCATATGGCACGAGTGATCCATCACATGTTCATCATCCATTGGAGTCCGAAGACGAAGAAAAATCGTATTTTGCTACAGTTGTGGATTTGTTTGTTTGAACTGTCATGTGGAGCTTCATGTTTAACTATGGTTAGCCAAAATGGTTTGCAGAATTCTTCCATGATTTTATTTATCTTCTTAATTTGATCACTACACCTTTATGTTGAGTCGAGGGTCTATGAAAACAGCACAAGAGACAACTAATCGATATTTCTCACAAAATTTCTCTACTGGTTGAATAATCTTCACCAAGTTATTCAAATATAAAATTCCACACGGAGGAAATGAAGGACTTAAATCATGTCTTTAATTATTGTTCATTTTTTTTCCTCACTTGACTTAGTCAAGCAATAGTTTCTCTCATTGGAAATTTCTTACAAGTTTTGCAGAATTTTTTGTCTACATAATGGGACAAATTTCACATCATCTTGCGTAACACACACTACAGAGATAGTTAATGACTTCAAAACGAACACAGTCCGTACTCTAACAAGTCTTGTGGAACACTACAAAATATGAGTAACAAGTTGTTAGAAGTGAGTAGTACCCCATCATCTTGTGATTCAATTGTTCATAAGTCCCGATTCATCATAATCTTTTTTTTTTTTCCTCTAGTCTTTGTGGAAATTGGCTTAAAGGCGTACACGTCATCGTCCGCTAGTTATAATACTGTATCTCTTTTTTCCTTCAGTGGAATGGAATATTGATGGAATGCGGAAGCTGTTGTGTACCTAATTAACAAGTTTGAAAATAGCAGAAGAGACAACTAATCACTCACTCGGAATATTGAATAGATTTCATGGAAAAATTGCACCAAAATTATTGCATTAAGTGTCATATGGACGCAAACGGTCGGATTGGATTGGATTTGCATGGGTTGAATATGATTTGAGAAAAAATGGGTTGAATCATAATCCATCCAAATATAATATGGTCAAATATGGATTTGGTCAGTATGGTTTGGTCAAAATGGTTCTAACCATTTAACCAAATTTGTTTTTCAAAATCATAAATGTACCCCTCTCCACATACCCCCTCCACCTTACACCAACCTACTCCTAAAAAAAAATATTTTTCAAAAATAAAAAAAAAACTGTTTTTCAAAAAAAAAATTACCCGCCCCCGGGCAACCCCCTGCCCCCACCCCACCTTCCACCAACATACCTATTTTTTTTTCAAAAAGAAAAGTGTATTTGCAAAAAAAAAAAAAAAGTTTGACCTCTCCTCCCGGGCATTGTCCGCCCCCCACTCCCACCCCAACTTCCACCAACCTACCTCTAAATTTTTTTTTATTGAGTGAAAGTGAAAATAAGTGATCTAATATGGATCAAATGGATACCCATATTGAACCCATTTTGACCATATTTGAAGAGACTTTTAAAATAGCTTGAAGCTCATATTTGACCAATTATAATATGAGCGATCCAATTCATTATATATGGTCAAAATGGGGTCATTTTATTAATATGGGCTGAAATTATCACCTATAGAGTAACATCATCATGTCTTTATTACTTTTTTCTAAATTGACTTGGTCATCCAATAAGTGTGTGCTTAGCTGAGATCATTTCCTGCAATTTGATACAACTCCCTTCGTTTCAATTTATCTATTTGAATTGACTTGATACGAAGTTAAAATAAAATAATAAAGAAGATGTTTATATCATGTGATATCAAATTAAAGATATATTGAATGTACCACGGACCATTAATTGGTTCAATTGACTTCAAAATTCCACGCAGTATCATTATTTTGTTACATACTCTAAGTAGACATCGAGGAAATGCAGAAGTTAAATCATGTCTTTAATTGCTTTTTTTTCCTCAATTGACTTAGTCAAGCATAACTTTTTGCTATAGTGTATGTTACGTAACAGGACCAATTTCACATCATTTTGCGTAACACACACTGCAGAGATAGTTGATGACATCGAAATGAACATCAAAATCTAGAGAAAATGAGGACATTGTGGAAATTGGCTTTAAGTCTTTGTGGAAATTGGCTTTAAGTCTTACAAGTCATCGTCCACTAGTTACAATACTGTATCACTTTTTTCCTTAGGTGGAATGGAATATTGATGGACTTTCCCTTATTAACTTGATGTGAAAATTACTTTAACTGGATATATATATTTAATTCTTAAAATTTTAGTTAATAATTAAAATTTCATGTCACTAAATTTTAATGAAAAAAATAATTAAGTAGGTTAAGTGAATTTCTGAGCAAAGAAGTCATAGTTGAGTGACTTCTGAGTTGATAATGAAAGTTGAATGACTTTCTGTGCAAAGAAATCATAGTTGAGTGACTTTTGAGTTGAAAATGAAAGTTGAGTGACTTTTTGTGAAAACAATTGATAGTTGAGTGACCATCAAAGTTATTAACTCAATAAATTTTGTAAAAGTAGGATATATGTGAAGCCACTTTTGTAACAATATGGGTATATGTGAATCACTTTTATAACAAAGGATATATTAATTAAATCTAAAATGACAAAGTTGAAGGATATATCATGACCTTTTCCTTAATGTGCCTTGCAATGATAACAATATCACTTGAATAGGCTACCGTTCACTATAATTCTACAACAAAAACAACTTTTTTGATGTAGTGTCGATCACTACACCTTTATCTTGAGTCGAGGGTCTACGAAAACAACCTCTACTACTTTGGTTATTCTCCATCTCTTCATGTTTGAACTGTATCATATAGATGGATTTTCCTTCATCATATCATCATATCATATATCATATATTATTATAAGTGGGAAGCTCTTAACCTCAAAGTTGAATTATCATTTTGTCCTTTATTTAAACATTATTTTTTTATGTACAAAATAAATTAAAAAAATATTATCTAATAAAGATATTGGAAGATGGAAAGTCATTTAGCAGAAGTCCAAACATTTTAAAAAATCATGACACTTATTTCACATTATTATTATCAACTTCAATGTGTAATTGTTAACAATTATATATATGGGGATGTTCATGAATTATTTGATAAGCAAGGAGGGATTCAAGCCACTCAAGAATTATTTTTCGATGCTCTCTTTGATCAGTATGTTCAATAATTAAAAAATATGTTGCTGAAATAAACATTTTATATTTATTTTTTGAATTTTTTACTACAAATCATTTTGACATGTATTCATCATCTTGAAATGTGTATGCATGTTTACTTATGAATTATGATTTAAAATACGAAGGTTAAATTGTCTAATTATTTTATATCATTTCATGAATTCAAAAGGAATATTTTTATATTCTTTAAAATAGATTTTATATATTTATAAATTACAATCAAAAGTGAAAGAAAATTCACTTCTAATTATTCTGTGTTTGTAGATAATTCTTTTAGTTATTTTTTTATGATTGAAAATGTGTCAGTAAAAAAGAAAACAATAAAAATAAAACGGAGGGGACATAAACAAAAGGGAAGACAAGAATTAAGGCAAAGGATACAGAATAATAATGTTAGAGAAAACAATAATAAAGTAAGAGAAAAAAAGGATAAAAAAATTAAAATATGATAAGAAGTATGAAAAATAACCATGACCAAATTATTAAATTCTTTTGTTCATGGCACAAAGGAGAATAAACACACTACTATGTCATTTGAATGTAATATGGAGACAACATATATAGTTGTTACAAGTACATATGGTAATTCAAGCTTTGGTACAAACTGAGAAGGTCTGTTATGTGTGTATCGTCCCTTTCTTAGAAAAGTAACAAAATAATATATTGCAGGCTTCGACCTTATAACATAAAAAAGTAAATTATTTATCATATTAAATTTTATTTTCCAAGCTTGACAGGTTATCGAAATATATAATTATTTGGCACTTACATTTTACAATAAAGAAGTCATTTATATAAGTCGATTGTTCATTTATATTTTTTCGCTAAATCATTTGTGAAATTCTTTAAAATGTGATTATTATTATTTTTTTGGTTAAACTTTCATTTTTATTTAATGTGATTTTAATATAACTCCTACCACATATACTATTTTCATTGGACTCACGTGCAAAGCACGTGTTCAGGACTAGTATTATTATAAGTGGGAGCAAAAAAAATTAAAAGTTGAATTACAGTTTTACCCCTACTATAAATTAAAATGTCATAAAATATTTAACTATTTAATTTAAATATTAAATTATATCATATTAATTAAAATGTTGATGACGTTTGCACTTCCTTAGGTTAATTCCTAATTAAAATATTGAATATATACATATACTAGTTCTCGAACACGTACGTTGCACGTGTATCCCATGTTATTTAATACCAAACATTTCAAATGGTATAAATTATTTTAGAATAATTGATGCATTATACAATATTTAAAGGGTAAAAATGATGTTTCTAGTAAAACATTCAACTAAGGTTGCAACTTGCAAAGATCAATAGAATCTGAAGAATTTCTGATTTTATTAATTAAAACTTTGATACACTATATTTATTGGGGAAAAAAGATTACTACTTCAATTATATGATTTGTCAAGATTGTCAAATATCTAACACTATATTTCCATACAAAATTAAAGAAGTTAATTAAACAAGCAAATATATCAATAAGAATAAAAATGACCAATGAATAAAAAATTACATAAGAACTATAAGATGTGAAAATATAAAGTGTAATGGACTAACATTTTCTATTCAATTTATAAAGAGAGAAATTGTGTACATGAAAGGTTGTGAATGAATGTGTTTAATTGTAGAAGCTAAAAATTTAACAATGAAAGTCATTAAGACGTGAAAAATAATAAATTATGACATCTAACCATGTATTCTCTTTAATTAAATATTGATATTGTATGAATCTCTCCATATGCTCTAACTTCTCTCTTCATATGCTTAATTTTTAAGTTTTTTTAATCTAAAACGGTAATTGTTTTAAGTGCTCAAAATTCAGCAATTAAGAAGAAAAATTGTTAATGCAACTCAATGATAATGGCAAAAGGAATACTCATAAATGAACTTCAAATTATTACGGTAACATTTTAGTGGTATGTAAAAAAAATTCTGTTATGAAACTTAAATTACTATTTAATAATAATAATAATAATAATAATAATAATAATATAATGGTATTATTGTAGTAACTCAACTATATAAGGTTATTTTGGTATTCAACTTTCAACTTTTTTTGTTTCCACTTATAATAATATATGATATATGATATATGATATGATATATGATATATGATATGATATATGATATATATATCCATTCATATTTATTTTTTCTCTTTTTTATTGAGATTTTAAATGTCTAAATAATTTGATTAATATTTTATTCTCTATCTATAATAACTGTGATTAAATTAAATTATGTTAAATTGATTAGTAAAAAAATCGACCCTCCCTCTCCACATGTCTAAGATCATGATTACTTTATTAAATCTTCATATACAAATTTTTCAACTTTTCATCTTCTCTTTTAATTATTAATTATACTCATTTATGAGTTGTGACATTAATCGTCTTTCCAACTTCATAGTAGAAGTAAAGTTATTATCTCCTTTTATAATTCCTATAAATCCCTAACTAATGGAGGAATATATTTTGCTCACCAATTGCTTCCTTTTGATGAGATTATTTTGACAAAATTCAGGTATCATTTTATTTTATTTTATTTGTTTTTGTTTGAAAATAATAATATTATTTAAGATTTTAATAATGATATTTTGTATCCTACTTTCATCATTATCACTTTAGATGACTATTTTTTCAACTGATTTGTTATTTTATAAATTCTTAAATTTGTTTGGAAACTTATATTTGTATAATTGTGTTTTGCCATATTGTCGTATTGCTTTATTCTTGGGTATATTTCTATTCTAATGTTATTTTTTTATTTAAATTTTAATTTCTCAATTGATGAGTTAAATTTCTTCTACTATTTTCATTGTGTAAAATATCATTTTTTTCAATTCATATTATATCATCTTACGGATTATCATAATATACATTATTCTACTTCTTTTATTAATGTGGATTTTAGGGTCACGTATATAATATTGATGGTTATTGATGGAGTAACCCATTCTTCCTATTAAGATTTTAGTAGCTTTAGTTAAGGATTATTCATGCATGATTCTGCTCGATATCTGGTTTGTTTACAATTTATGTTTACTTCTCTTTTAATATTATTTTTTATTTAGATTTCAATTTCTTAATTGATAAGCTAATTTTTTTTAAATACTTTTAAATTGATGTATGTTCAAATAGTTTACGTTATCTACGTATATCATGTTTCGGATTTATCAAAGTATGTGCTATTCAACTTTCCATGTGAAATTTGGGAGAAGATATCAATTAAAAGATTTATTGTATAATATCTCTTTTTTATTATTGATATTTTGTACCTTTTGTATATATATAGAGAGAGAAATCACTTAGGTCATGATTCATGATTTCATATTCATCTATTTTCTCAATTCTTTGTCCTTTCCTTAACTATTATTTCTGTAGAACTTTTTTTTGTATCTTTGACATAAAAATTTAAAATTTCATTTTATAGAACCTTCGTGGTAAATAGTACAAAAGAAAAGTTTATACACATAATGACGTAGCCTTTTTCAATTTAGATTTTTTATTATCTTTTATTTTATTTTTTATTCTATTTTAGGTACTTACATTCTTTCTAATTAACAATAACAAGAAAAATCTAAGAGGTGTATTTCCAAAAAAAATTTGAAGAAGAATTGAAAAATATTGTTAAAAAATTCTTAAAGATAGGATCTTAATATTTTTCTTTTATTTCAAATAGTTTCTCTAAAGAAGAGGTTCCGAGGCTAATAATTGTGTATTTTTTTTTAAAATGTTTTCTTTTATATTTTTGTTCAGCAAAATCACTAATTGTATCTGCATCAGATAATGACATATCATAACCATTTATTTTATTTGTATTTCTTAAAGTGTATATTATAAGACTGTGTTAAAAAGTGTTAGAATTTAGTCTTTAATTTATTTGAAGATTGAAACTAAAATATTATTTTAAATAACATGAATCTATTTTTTTTTCTTACCGCTCGAAGAGTGGCAACGTTTAGTAGCTAATAATAATAATAATAATAATAATAATAAGAATAAGAATAACAAAAACAAAGTTTCTACATGATTAGTCAACTTATCTTCTTTTCATAACTTTTTCCGTAACTCCTCTTATAAACAATGTAATTTATGTTGATAAAGTATTATTCTTTATGATAAATATTTTTTTTATAATTTAAAAGGGTGCAAATATGCAAATTGGAGACGTACATTATATGCTTTAAATATTCATATTCATAGCTCATATCTAATTACCTATTCATTTTTTATATTCTTGATATTCATAACTCCCATCTTTTCGTATTTATAACCTCTAAATATTTATTTAAACTTTAAGATATCTTTTGGTATTCCTTCATTTCTTACTATATAAATTCAGTCTTTTCATTTCAGAACCCCTAACAAGGTTATCATTTTTATTCATTAGTTTAAGTAGATGAAGAAGACTCTTAAATTTTAATAGAATATGGGAGAAAGAGTCGATAAGAACTTGGAATATTATATACTAATTTTGTATTTATTTTTCCATATCTATATTATTATCGGTCAAAGTCTTATGAAGCATGTATACATTTTATTTTTTTCCTTCTCTCTTTTTTTTGTGTTTTTTTTCTCTATTAGATTTTTTAATTTAGTTTTCTATTAATGCTTTATTGTCGTAAGCCTAAATACTTATTTGAGCTCAAATTAGTCATTTGTGACTTTATTAAAAGTTTGCTAACTATTAACCAAAGTCCAAAAGGTATAGTAGGTTGCTTAAAAAGAATTAATTTGAAACATCAAAATATGTCCTTCATTTTTTATTTTTTTTGGTTATATTATTAAAGATTTATTTATTATTTTTATATTATATTATTCATTACCTATTGTTTACATATATGTTTTCATAACATTTTAATCATTCTAACATATCTATAAAAATTCAAATGGAACACACATACAAAACACGTGTCCAAAAACTAGTTAACTACATGTGAAAAGTCTTGGAAAACAGTACAAGTGACAACTTATTGGAAATTTCTCAAAAAAATTATTCAAAACATGCTAATTATGCAGGAAATTAAGACACATATCAAACAAAAAATTGAATAAAAAACAAAGAAAGGAATAAAAATAAAATTCCACATTTTTTTCTTCATTTGACTTAGTCAAGAAATAGTTTCTGTCATTGGAAATTTCTTAGAAGTTCTGCAGAATTTTTTTTCCACATAATGGGACCAATTTCACATCATCTTGCCTAACCGCGAAATGGAACACTACACACTACATATGCTAGTTGATTTGTAAGAAGAGAACAAACAAACAAAAAATGGTCATGAGTCTGTTTTTCTTTTATTTATTTCTCTGTTTTGTGTTGCTAATAAGTGAATGCTTTTCGTCATCCTTTGAGCATCATCTTTGTTCTTCCAGTGAAGCTTCTGCTTTGATTAAGTTTAAACAATCCTTTGAAATCACGGACTACATTAATTGTTGGATTGAAGAAGACCAACATATATATATTGATTACCCAAAAACAAAGTCTTGGAATGAGAGTAAGGATTGTTGTAGTTGGGATGGAGTCACTTGTGACATGTTAAACGGTCATGTTATCGGGTTAGACCTTAGTTGTAGTCAGCTTCGTGGAAGTATTCATCCCAATAGCAGCCTCTTCCAACTTCATCATCTCGAAACACTAAACCTTGCTTACAATGACTTTTATCCTTGTTCAATCCCAAATGGCATTGGCCGTTTGAGGAATTTAAGGCATCTCAACCTTTCTGACCCTTCCTTTTATGGTAAAATCCCAACAGAAATCTTAGACCTTTACAATTTGGTTTCACTTCATCTTTCTGGTACTTATGGATTACAGCTTGATGAGAGCATATTTCGAACACTGCTTCACAACTTCACAAATCTGGAGTACTATCTCTCCCTGGTGTCAACATCTCATCTCCGATACCTGTGAATATTTCTTCCTCCTTAAGGTACCTGGATCTTAGTTATACTAATCTGCGAGGTGTTCTCGCAGATAGCTTTTTCCTTGTTCCAAACAGCTTGGAAACGCTCTATTTGAATGGGAATCATCTTCTCAAAGGAGTATTTCCAAAGATCCACCGGAGAAACACACTGTTAATGGAGTTGGATATTTCATCCACAGGCATCTCTGGTGAGCTGCCTGATTCAATTGGCACCTTTAGTTCGTTGAAATACTTAAACCTCCAAGGATGTCAATTCTCTGGTTCCATTCCTGATTCCATAGGCAACCTAACACAAATTAGGGTGTTGTTTTTATCTTATAATCATTTCACTGGCAATATTCCTTCCACAATCTCTAAAATGAAGCAGCTATTAAGTTTAGATCTTTCTGGTAACAGCTTCATTGGTCCATTTCCCTCATCAATTCCAAGTTTCACACATCTTCAGTACTTATATTTGACGAATAATTACCTATCTGGACCACTTCCGAGAAATGGAAGCATGCTTCAAAAGCTAACCGAACTGGATTTGTCTTACAACTCACTGAATGGTAACATACCATCTTGGGTGTTTAGCCTACCTTTGCTATTTCAATCAGATCTCCGTAATAATAGATTTAGTGGACTACCCGATGAGCTCAAAACAAACCTACCATTAGCACACCTGGATTTAAGCCATAATCAACTTAGTGGTTCTTTTCCTCAATCACTTGCGAATCTCACAAACCTTTATTCCCTTGAACTTTCATCAAATAACATCACCGGTGATATTGCGGGAATCAATATCACTTTCCCTAGCCTAGGATATTTGCAATTATCATCTTGTGAACTGAAGGATTTTCCACACTTTTTGAGAAATGTAAAGACACTTCAGTACTTGGATATTTCTAACAATAAGATACGTGGTGAAATCCCTAACTGGTTTAGCGGCATGAAGTGGGACTCGTTGCAGTTCCTAAACCTTTCTCATAATTCATTAACAGGCCACCTACCACAATTTCATTACTATAACCTACAGTATCTTGATCTGAAATTTAACTCCCTTCAGGGTCCACTACCTTCATCCATTTGTAACATGAGCAATCTTATCTTATTAGATTTATCACGCAACCACTTCAGTAACTCGGTTCCAAGTTGCTTGGGAAGCATGCCTAATCTAACGGTGGTGGACTTAAGAAAGAACAATTTCACAGGGAGTCTTCCCCCATTATGTGCACACAGCACTTCATTGAGTACCATTGTCGTAAATGGTAATCGATTTGAAGGACCTGTTCCTGTGTCGTTGCTCAAGTGTGATAGTCTAGAAGTCCTTGATGTGGGGAACAATGCTATAAATGACACGTTTCCAGCTTGGCTCGGAACTCTTCAAGAGCTGCAGGTCCTTATATTAAAGTCGAACAAGTTCCATGGACCTATAAGTACTTGTCAGACTAAGTTTTGCTTTCCCAAGTTGCGAATTTTCGATCTTTCCTGTAATGAATTTAGTGGCTCACTTCCTGCAAAAGTTTTTAGAAACTTTAAGGCAATGATCAAATTAGATAGCGAAGATACAGGAAATATCAAGTACATGGAATCTGTGTTGAATTCGTCATTTGTCAGATCGTATGAGGATTCAGTGAGTTTGGTAATCAAAGGGAACGATATTGAGCTAGAAAGAATCAGCACAATTACGACAACCATAGATCTCTCAAGCAACCATTTTGAAGGTGTGATTCCGGAAACACTAAAGGATCTCAGCTCGCTTTGGCTACTCAATTTATCTCATAACAATCTCACAGGTGATATTCCAATGAAACTAGGACAATTGAATATTCTTGAAGCTTTAGATCTCTCTTGGAACCGGCTCACTGGAAAGATTCCACAGGAATTGAAAAGACTGAACTTTCTGGCCTTGTTAAACCTCTCTCAAAATCAACTCGTCGGACCAATTCCTCAAGGTCTACAATTCAACACATTTGAAAATGACTCATATGGTGGCAACCTTGATTTATGTGGTCTTCCTTTAACAAAGAAATGTGGTTCATCGCATGTTCCTCAACCATTGGAGGAAGAAGAAGAAGATGATGAGTCCTTTTTTTTCAGTGGATTTACGTGGGAATCAGTAGTCATAGGCTACAGCTTTGGACTAGTTGTTGGTACTGTCATGTGGAGTCTCATGTTTAAATATCGTAAGCCAAAATGGTTTGTGGAATTTTTCGATGGCCTCATGCCTCACAAAAGAAGAAGGCCGAAGAAGAGAGCTCAGAGACGACGGACTTAATGGAAGATTGAGAGGGGCCAAGTTGTCTTTGTTTGATTTTGTGGAATAATTAGTGAACTGTTCTGTTTTTGTCATTTTTAATTTTGTATTTGTTGTTTGTTAGAAACACAATTATATGTGTGTTATTTTAGTATCAATGGTTATTCAAGTTATGTTAGTTTGTTTCTGTTTCAAATTGACAGAAGTGATCTACACAGCCACTCATTAACTATGTTACTTAGACTTTTCAAAAATGTCAACGGCTATGTATTGAATTCTTCAAAAGTAGTGCATTTTTTATAAAACCAACACAAATGCAACATCATTTTATTTTTAAGAGAATCGGAGCAACATAGCTCATCAGCATAACAAAACAGAAAAAACACAGCAGTAAGCAAATAGATCAATTTGGTTTATGATTGAAATCACTTGATATTAGAAAGTTAATTTTTTTTTAAAAATTATTTAGAAGAGTAATCAAAACTACAGAATTGGCTAATAATTTTGTGATTCTGCATCTTTCTATACATAAATCAGCCTTAAAATGATCTATAACTCAGTATCAATTTTCGAGATTTTGATTCTTGTAATTTTTTTACATATATTTATACTTCGTGAACAAAAGTTATGTCTCTAGTTCTTCAACAACTAAAACATATTACTTCCTCCGTTTCAAAAAAAATGTCTCTATTTTCTTTTTAGTTTGTTTAAAAAAGAATGATCCCTTTCCTTTTTTGGCAACACTTTAACTTTAACTTTCCACGTGACATGTTTAAGACCACAAGATTAAAAGACATTTTGGAACATTTGACATAACTTTAATTTAGAACCACAAGATTAAAAAGTCTTATTTCTTTTCTTAAACTCCGTTCCAAGTCAAACTAGATCATCCTTTTTGAAACAGAGGGAGTATTTGATTATCAATGAGGAAAATTTTTTTTTAAAAGGGCAAAAGGTATTATATAAGGATTTTATTTTTATTTTTCTAAGTTCGATATCGAGATCAGCAAAACTACATGTGAAAGTTATTTTTGATGGACTAAAATAGACTTATTCCCAAAATTTAATTTAATTTAACAAAAAGAGAAATATAATCAAATTATTTAAAAATTAAGAAAGACAAATTAAAACTTTACATAATTTGACCATATGGCAAAATATAATTGGTTGTAAATATTGCCCCACAAATAGTCAACTCACCTGTCAGAAAAATGATATTCCTATTTTCTTTTCCTAATTTTAGTTTGGACACTTTGAAAACAATTAAAGTATCTTTGTCTGGTTATGGCCGTTCAAAGCTTTGATTATAACAAGAAAGAAAATTGAAAATGTGTATTTTCTCGGTTTTAATTTATTTTTAATTATTATTTTTAAATTTATTTTATAGAAATATGTTTTTTATTATTTCTTATTTCTTATCATATTTTATACTTTAATGTCTCAAAAAAAATATTTTTTAATTATTTTTTTAATTTCAATGTTTCACATAATATATGTTGTTTAAGACTCTTAACATTACTAGATATTTTGATTTTTTTATAGTATATAACTTTGATTTAATATTATATCATTGAAAGTTCTTCTTTATTTGTATACAACTTTTCAATTTCTTAAAAATCACGCCGATAAAAATTAGACAAACAAATTAAAACGAAATCATTTTCAATACATATTCCAACTTTCGTTGAGTCTCAAGAATTTACCTGTTGGAAGAACCCCACCAGAAGAGAACTCCAAAAAATCCCAACTTTGAGTTCTTTCAACAATTTTAAGTTTCAGTGAATCTAAAGATGTAATTTTTTTTCAAGAATTCATCTTTTAGGAAAACCCCATAAGAAGAAAACTCCAAAAACAGATTCAAAATCTCAACTTTTTTAGATCTTTTCAACATTTTCCAGTTTATTAGCTTACAGAAATCATTGAACAAGGAAGAGGGGATTTAACAAAAAGTGGGGGGAAATGTCATTTGTTTTAGGGGTTGTGTTTGGAATAGCATTTGGACTTGCTATAATAGTTGCTTTTGTGAAATCTGAAAATGCTAGATCCAAACAACGTACTGATCTGGTTAGTCAACTAAAGTCTTTTCTTTTTTTTTTACTTCAATTTTTTTTTGGATTTTTAGTTTTTTTTTTTTTATATTTATGTTGTTTTTTTGGTTGAATTGTGAAGGCTAGTGGAATTGCTGCATTTGCTAGAATGACAGTGGAAGATTCAAGAAAAATCTTTACACCAGAACAATACCCTTCTTGGGTTGTTTTCTCAAATCAGCAAAAGGTGAAGTCTTTAACTTTTTATGTATTTGGTAAGTCGTAGAGACGGAGTCAGAATTTTTAGTTTATATGGGTTCTAGACCACAGTTCTTTTTTGCTTTGTTGGGTTTCTGAAAACTATGTTGCTCGGACTCTCAAAAAGTGTTGTTTGTACTCGTGTTGGATTCTCTTAAGTTGCACTAGTTTGGAGTATACGACACTAACCCGTCACCTGTCAACATTTTTGAAGAGTCCAAGCAACATTGACTGAAAAGTCTATTTTTGTATCTTATAACATTAATATAGTGTTAAACCAAAGATACTGGATTTTGTGGTAGTTGTAGCTAAAGCAGTGTCATTTATCATAAATCTGTGAACTTATTCTCTGGAAAATGTTTTTCGTGTTTAGTTGGAGAATGGAATTTTTTTTCTGGGAAAAGGACATTTACTGAAAGATTGAATAAGCAAATCGGTTAGTGTTTTGGTGAAAAATATTTTAGTAGTAAAGATTGATAACAATGTCTATATGTTAAGATAATTGTTTGCTCCTTTTTGGAGGAAGATGTTTTCCCTAAAACATATGTTCTAGCAGCCAAAATCAGAAAAAAAAAAAAAAGAGATTACAAACACACCGTTAATGTCCTTATCTGTTTTTGGAGCACATAGTGACCATATAACATCATTGAGATTAAATTCGTGCATTATGGTTCATGTTGTGGTCTTTGGTTGCAAGACTGTCCCTTTATGGACTTCGTTTATTTTCTATCTAGAATACATGTTCTGATTTAGTTCGTTGAGAGCAAAAAATGACCTTTCTAATTTTTCAATTTTGTTCGTACAGTTGGCATGGCTTAATTCTCATCTTGAAAAGATCTGGCCATATGTGGATGAGGTTAGGGGTTCAATGTCTGTACATAGTTTGGTTTTCCACTCTATTGCGCTTCTGCAATTTTCCATTTCCCCCCTTTTGTTGGTTAAAATTTCTGGTTGTTGGAACTTCTTTGTTGCTAATTGAGTCGGTATCGGTATGTATGGTCATTCAGGCAGCATCAGAACTAGTAGTAAAGTCAAATGTGGAGCCAATTTTG
>CM040629.1:3883658-4046611 GCA_022817965.1 Solanum lycopersicoides
AGAACCATTGTCCTGAATGGTAATCAATTCGAAGGACCTGTCCCGATGTCGTTGCTCAACTGTGATGGTCTAGAAATCCTTGATGTGGGGAAAAACACTATAGATGACACATTTCCAGCTTGGCTCGGAACTCTTCAAGAGCTACAGGTCCTTATATTAAAGTCAAACAAGTTCCATGGACCTATAAGTACTTGTCAAGCTAAATTTTGCTTTCCCAAGTTGCGAATTTTTGATCTTTCTCGTAATGAATTCAGTGGCTCACACTTCCTGCAAAAGTTTTTGGACACTTCAAGGCAATGATCAGATTAGATGGCGAAGACAAAGGAGAGATCAAGTACATGAAACCACTGAATCAAAGTGAATTTAGTGACATAAGGATTGACAAATCATCGAGGTATATGATAGAAATAGTCAGCGATGAAGTGTACAAGGATTCATTGAGGTTGGTGATCAAAGGTCAGGATATTGAGGTAGAAAGAATCAGCACAATTATGACAACCATAGATCTCTCAAGCAACCATTTTGAAGGTGTCATTCCGGAAACACTAAAGGAACTCAACTCACTTTGGCAACTCAATTTATCCCATAACAATCTCACAGGTCATATTCCAATGGAATTAGGGCAATTGAATAAGCTTGAAGCTTTAGATCTCTCCTGGAATCGGCTCACTGGAAAGATTCCGCAGGAATTGACAAGAATGAACTTTCTGGAGTTCTTAAACCTCTCTCAAAATCATCTCGTCGGACCAATTCCTCAAGGTCCACAATTCAACACATTTGGAAATGACTCGTACAGCGGAAACCTTGATTTATGTGGTCTTCCTTTATCAAAGAAATGTGGAACGAGTGATTCATCACATGTTCCTCAACCAGAAGAAGAAGGCGAGTCATATTTTTTCAGTGGATTTACTTGGGAATCAGTAGTCATAGGCTACAGCTGTGGACTAGTTGTTGGAACCGTCATGTGGAGCCTCATGTTTAAATATCGTAAGCCAAAATGGTTTGTGGAATTTTTCGATGGCCTCATGCCTCACAAAAGAAGAAGGCCGAAGAAGAGAGCTCAGAGACGACGGACTTAATGGAAGATTGAGAGGGCCAACTTGTGTTTGTTTGATTTTGTGGAATAATTAGTGAACTTTTCTGTTTCTGTTTTTGTATTTTTAATTTTCTGTTTGTTGTGTTGTATATGTTTGATAGAAACATAATTATATGCATGTGTGTTATTTTAGTATCAATGGTTATGTTAATCTGTTTATGTTTCAAGTTGACAGAAGTGATCTACACAGCTACTCATTAGCTCAGATTTTTCAAATTTTTTATGTATTTCTTAAAGAACTAGCGTAAGTGCGACATCATCATATTTTAGGAACGCGGGGTTCCTCATATATTAGCATATGTACAAGTCGAGGGTCTACAGAAACAGCCTCTCTAGCTACCTTCTCAAGGTACACACCACTTGTGGAATTATGTTGTTACTCTGATTCTTTATTGAATACCTAAAGAATAAGGCGTAAACCAGTCGTTACAAATTATGCAAAATATCATATTTGTCTGTTGATATGTCTTTGTGGAAAATATCATATTTGTCGGTTGATATTATTGTCTTTAATTTCTTCCTCACTTTGACTTAGTCAAGCAATAGTTTCTGTAACGAAAAATACTCTGATTTATTAATATATATATACCGCACCGCCGTGGAAGTTTACTCATGGAGTTTTACCACGAATTTCTCTCTCTAGATCTCTCATCTTCTTCTCTCTAAAGTTCTTGTGTTCTTCATCCGAAAAGTGTGTGTGTGTGAACTAGATCCTAACAATGTTGTCCCAAAATTCTGCAGAAATATTTTCTACTTACTTACGTAACGGGACCTATTCACATCATCTTTCGTAACATACACTGTAGATATACATATATGTATATATATATGATCGATGATCCCGATGTGAACAACAACATGTAGAGAAAATGAGGCCATAGGAAGTATTAGGCCAGACCCTTAAACTTGTCCTTAAATTTCATTTTTGCACTCCAACTCAATCTTGTTCCATTTTAACCCTTTAACTCCAGTTTTTATTTTTCATTTAGGCACTTCTAAGTGATGTGCCAGAGTGTGTGGATCACGCTTTCTCTAAGAGAGTGAAAGACAAAAAAAAAAATTAGTTTTTTTCTTCTAAAAAATAATAAAAGATTAAACCCTTCAACTCTATTTCTTTTTATGTACCATTTAAACACAACTACTAATTTTATGATTTCTTTATTTCTATACACTAAAAAATCCGCGCTCATTCGTTAGTCATTGATTTTTTATATTAAAAAAAGTAACAATATTTTTTAGAGTTTCTACGTATTTTTGCAAGAAAAAATAACCGACAAAAGTGCATTAATTTTTTCTTTCTTAAGAAAATCAATGATAACTTAACGAAGTCGTAAGCCAAAATGGTTTGTTGATTTTTTGAAGGCATTTTCCCTAAGAAAATGAGAAGGCCAAAAAAGAGAAAAAATAATTTATGTGTGAAAAAATAAAATATACCCCAACATGATTTTCTTAATTTTTTTTAAAAAGTTTAAAATCATTTTTTCACTTTTGTAATGAAGCCACTTTTGTAACCACAGGTATATTAACTCTAAAATGACAAAATTGAGCGATATTTATGCTATTTTCCTTAATGTGCCTTGCAATGATAACAATAGCGGTTGAATAGGCAACCGTTCACTACAATTCTACAACAATATCAACTTTTAGCAGCAACGAATATACACATTAACAAAAAGTGCTAAAACCGTTATTGATATTAATTAGTTCTCATTGGATTCAATGTCGCTATAAGTTTTAGAGACACTTACAAAGAAAGCTAATTGTCGCTAAAAATACATGTTTAGTAGCGATTAAGCTATAGCCGTTAATTAGTTGACCCAAAAGATCATTTTTAATGTAGAATAGATCACCACACCTTTATCTTGAGTCGAGGGTCTACGGAAATAGTCTCTCTTCATATTTAAACTGTATCATATAAATGGAGTTTCCCTCATTAACTAAATCTGAAAAGTCTTGGAAAACAGCACAAGAGACAACTAATCGAAATTTCTCATAAAATTTCTCATTATGAAGGATATTAAGACACATATCAAACAAAATTTTGAATAAAAAGCATCAAAAAAAATATAAATAAAATTCCACACGGTATTATTGTTCATTTATTTCCTCACTTGACTTAGTCAAGAAGTAGTTTCTGCAGAAATTTTTTCACAAACGCAGCGAGCAATAGTTAATGACCTCGAAATGAACTCAATATCTAGAGAAAATTAGGACATAGAGAGTATTATTTTGTTAAGTCTTCTCCGTCCTTTAAAATGTCTTGTGGAACAATACAAATTGTGAAAAAATGTCATTTGTTTTAGGGGTTGTGTTTGGAATAGCATTTGGACTTGCTATAATAGTTGCTTTTGTGAAATCTGAAAATGTTAGATCCAAACAACGTACTGATCTGGTTAGTCAACTAAAGTCTTGATTTTTTTATTCTTTTAGGGAAATGCATAAGTACTTGTGTATCTGGGCTCACAAGATAGCGCCACGTAGGCCGAAAAGAGGTAGAAAATTATTTATAAAATAAGTTCAGGGGTAATAGGACCTTAGAATAGGATCTTAGAATAATATAAAAGTGTCTCTGAAATTTCGGATATAGCACTATAAGAAAACTGTTAATTACATGGAGATTTTCCTTCATTTTCCTGGGGATTAGAATGAAAATACACAGGAATCTTATTTTCCTACAAATTTTCATATTAATTTCCATAAAAATCCCCATGTAATTAACAGTTATCTTGTAGTGTAGGTTGGGGTTATTTATGCATTTTCCTTTTTTTTTTACGTCAATATTTTTATTTATTTTTTATTTATGTTGTTTTTTTGGTTGAATTGTGAAGGCTAGTGGAATTGCTGCATTTGCTAGAATGACAGAGGAAGATTCAAGAAAAATCTTTACACCAGAACAATACCCTTCTTGGGTTGTTTTCTCAAATCAACAAAAGGTGAAGTCTTTAACTTTTGCTTAGGATGTATTTGGTAGGACGTAGTAGTGGCGGAGTCAGAATTTTTAGTTTATATGTGTTTTAGATTACATAGTTCTTTTTTTTGCTTTGTTGGGTTTCTGAAAATTATGTTGTCGTACCATGTTGGATCCTCTTAAGTTGCACTAGTTTAGAGTATCCGACATTCACCTGTCAACAAAGCTATTTTTAATATCTTATAACAGTAATATAGTGTTAAACCAAAGCTTCTGGATTTTGCTGCACTTGTAGCTAAAGCAATGTCATTTATCATAAATCTGTAAAATGACTTATTTTCTGGAAAATCTTTTTTCGTAATGAATTTTTTTTCGGGGAAAAAGACATTTATTGAAGATTGAATCAGCAAATCGGATAGTGTTTTGGTGAAAAATATTTGAGTAGTAAAGATTGATAATAATGATGATTGTTTGTGTTGGGAAAACGCGGATAAATACAAAAATATATATGGTAAAAGTAATGGGAAAATAATGACACCAAGAATTTTACGTGAAAACCCTTCTGAATAAGGGAAAAACCACGGGCCAAGAGGAGCAAATATCACTATAGTAAGGAATTTTACACTGTTTAGTCACGAATACAATACTCAAAGTGACTACTACACACTCTCTTTTGGTTTCCACCTTACTAAAATATCGCTCACACTCTATTTTTCTTCACAGACTATTTTTCTTGTATAATATATGGAATACCTCACTTTGCTCTCAATATGATTTTTTTTCTCTTACTTGGTTTGTTCTACAAATGAACAAGAATACTCTATTTATAGAAAGAAAAAATTATGCTTACGTCACTAATGACATAGGTAAATATAACAAATTCAAAAAAGGGTTGCAAATCTTACTAATTTGTCAACCACCAGTTTGTTTCTATTTGGTGGTTGAATAGCAAAAGTTGATCAAAATATATGGGATGGACTCTACAGTTTGTTCCTATTTGGTGGAAAATATTTTTGCTAAAACATATGTTTTGGAATAAGATATTAACAAACACACTGTTAATGTCCTTTTTAATTTTTCAATTTTGTTCTTACAGTTGGCATGGTTTAATTCTCATCTTGAAAAGATCTGGCCATATGTGGATGAGGTTAGAGATTCAATGTCTGTACATAGTTTGGTTTTCCACTCTGATTGTTGGAACTTCTTTGTTGCTAATTGAGTTGGTATGGATATATATGGTCATTCAGGCAGCATCAGAACTAGTAAAGTCAAGTGTGGAGCCAATTTTGGAACTATATAGGCCTGTGATTTTGACGTCGTTAAAATTTTCAGAGTTCACTCTTGGTACAGTTGCTCCACAATTCACGGGTTAGTAAACGATGGCTGGGTGGCGTAACATGCCTCAAAACTCTTGTATATTATACTACCTTAGAGTTTTAGGAGTCATCACTTATACATATGAAACTGCTTGTGAGGATAAATCACATTACATTTAACAAAGGCATAATACATATATTAGACCCTAAACTTGGCTTCAAATTTTAATTTTGACATCAAACTTTCATAATGCACAAATAAGCACTTTAACTATCCTATCTTTCAATAAATAAACACGCGATTTTTGGAACCAAAGTGTGTGAAATGCAAACGCTCCCACGTGTATTAGTGAGCCAATCAGTGGCTGCCAACTAATTAAAAAATTTACACGTTTTTTTTTTAAAAAAAAATTACATGTCATTTTGAAACTAAAAAAATTATAAAAGAGATTCATTAAGGGTAGAATTGTCATTTTAGCATTTTTTAACCGTTTTGGGCCTCAAAAATTACCTCTCACTCGCGCAGAATGCGTGTATTTCACGCATTTTGCCAGGTAGGAATCGCGTGTTTATTTGTTGAAAGATAGTATAGTTAAAGTGTCTATTTGTGCACTATAAAAGTTTAAGGTCAAAGTTAAACTTTGAATCCAAGTTTAGGGTCCAATATATGTATTATGCCTTTAACAAATGCTTGATCTCATATATATATATGCCACTGCAGGGATTTCTATTATTGAAGATGGAAGTGAGGGTATTACTATGGAATTAGAGATGAAATGGGATGGGAATACAAGCATAATACTTGATATCATTACTTGTGTTGGTGTAGCATTACCGGTGGAGGTAATTAGTTTCACCATATGTTGCTCGTACTCTCCAAAAATGTAGTCGCACCCGCGTCGGATTCTCCAAAATTGCACTACTTTTGGAGTATCTGGCACACACCCGTTGACATTTTCTGAAGAATCTGAACAACATACTTTCACCTCAGAGCTGTGACACATACTAGTTTAACTGCTTCACATGATATTTCTGTTATCGAATATTTTTTCTATAAGAGCTTGTTGAAATGGGGAACAAACAACTGTTTCAGCTTAACTAGTCTGTATTCATGGCTTACACTTGCTAGTTATCCCATATGATTTGCACGGACATGCTCGTGCTTTTGAGTTTTTCTTGGACTGAGCAGAAAACGAAAAGTTAATGTCATTTTATTCCCTGCGATACGACCTTAATAGTAATATAAAAGAGTTGCACGATTTAAGAATGAAGAAATGAAGACGCCAGTAATTTAGTTTCTATTTTGGTTCCTGAAATATTTGCATCTTGCTATGTTCCAACTCTTATGAATCTGATTTTAACTTTGTGATTATTGTTCTCCTTTCGTTTAGGTGAAGAACATCGCGTTTGCTGGTACTTTCAGGCTCATCTTCAGGCCACTTGTTGATGAGTTTCCTTGCTTCGGAGCTGTATGTAATTCTCTAAGGCAGAAGCTGTTGTATCATTATTTGCAGAAAAAGCTGGATTTTACGCTTAAAGTATTTGGTGGCGACATGACAGCAATTCCTGGCGTTTCTGATGCAATTGAGGTTTGGGAGAACTCTTACCACTAAATCTGTTTCTCTGTCTTGTTATCCTTCCACAACAACCAATGCAGTTTGATTTAGATGTAACGAAGGCCTACAGATGCCATGGATATTTGGCTGGCGTAGCCAAGCCTTATTTTGAAGTAGTGGCTTAGTGTTATAACTACATGGATAGGATGTTTTTGTAGTGGTTATTTTCATCTTTGTTTATGACATTCGGGAACTTGATTCACGACATGTTAACAAGATAAAACAATTCTTTCGAATTTGCTACTTTGAGTTGTTTGCCTGAACTTGAATTTTTTTATGCAGTCATAAAATGGAAAGCTTAACAAATGTTAGTTATGATTTTCTACACTTGAGATGTACTAAAATGAATTTATTTCTCCAGGGAACCATCCGGATGCTGTTGAAGACTCAATCATGTGGCCAGTTTGAAAAGTTATTCGCATTTTACCAGGGGATTATAGGTATTGATATTTACAATGGTTTCATTGTATATACGAAGTCAATTTTACTTTTCATGTATATACGATAGATGTTGAATCCCCTTGGCTTCCTGGTGTGTTTATTTCCTTCTATTTTGCAATTTGCATCCCTTTACTGAAAGTCCTGGTACTGGTGGCACCAATTGTCCTGTGAATAGTATGAGTTTGTTCCTGCTCATTATATTCTTAATGATATACCGAGTGCATTAGAGAGGAAGACAACAGGGGGTAGGGGTTACATATCCTGCAGAACGTACATCATATAGTGCATTATAGCCGTCTCCGTTGCCATCGTTTAGTCCTATGTAGTAAACTTATTTCCTTTCCCTTATAGCTCCAGAGCACAGCTAATGTAGATCATATAGCGCATTTTGTAGTCATTATTTTCCTTTCTGTCATGATTTGTCTACTTGTTTTGAGCCGAGGGTCTATCAAAAATAGCCTCTCTACCCCACAAAGGTAGAGATAACGTCTGTTTACATCCTACCCTCCGCAGACCTCACTTGTGGGATGACAATGGGCATGTTATTATTGTTGTAAATTGTGAGCACAACACATAGAATAGTCTCTGTATGTTAACTGTTCTCATTATCTTTGGTTAGGTGCACTTCGAGTACTGCCCGAATGGCATGAACAATGGGCTAAGTTACCCTTTTTCTCAGAATGGTTCTATGACTTCATTAGACAGAGTTTTTAAAAACTCGACAGAAGGAAAAGAAGCTAGTCCTAACGGACAGAGGCGGAGCCAGAATTTTCAATAAGGGGATTCATAATCTGTGGAAATAAACAGCCGAAGGGGGTTTAACATCTACTATATAAACATATAAACTTATTTTAACCATGTATAAATAATATAATTTTCCGCCTAAGGGGGTTCATTCCGCCCTGCTAACGGAAGTGAAATCAACAATAGAAAGCTTCTGTTTTTGTATTTCTAATTTTCTGTTTGTTGTTTATATATGTTTTATAGAAACATAATTACATGTGTGTTTTTCGCATCATCTTGCGTAACACACCCTGCAAAGATATATATATATATAGTTAATGACCTCAAAATGAACTTTGTGATTCAATTTTTCTAAACTTTTTCTTTCTTCAACTTTGTGATTCAATTGGCTTAAAGGCTTACAAGTCATCGCCCGTTAGTTACATTACTGTATCCCTTATATCCTTAGATGGAATGGACTAATGATTGAAAACTATTGTGTACCTAACAAGTTTGAAAATAGCAGAAGAGACAACTAATCACTAACTCGGAATATTGTATAAATTAAATTCCATAAAAGTTTATTGCATAATTAAAATTGGTTTCTCTATCCCGAATGTACCCTAACTGTTCTCATAATGACACGTCTTGACTTTTTATGATTATTAGTTCTGGAAACGTGTCCTGCACATTTGACCTCTGTTACTGTTATAATTTATATAGGCCCAACTCTTGTTGATATAAAATAGCTCAACACTATTTGAAGTACTCCTATCTGTATTTTTGTGCATATAAACTCTTTTTAGTGTTTACTTTCTGCTTAGAACTTAAATATCAATACAAAAAAAAATTGGGGAGGGGGGAATATAATGAGCAACTTGTAAGGCTAGAACAATATTTTTACCAATTAGAATTATCACTCAAAAGTTCTAACCCCCAAGACCCCAAGGCTGATGTTTCATGGGACATGAATACTCCCACAATCATTAAAATAAAATAAAAAATGAACGAAGGCACAAACCAACAAGAAAAATATTGACCAATAAAAAAATATTACATGAGAACTATTAGATGATAAAACACAAAGTGTAGTGGATTAATATTTTTTATCCAATTTATAAAGGGAGAAATTAAATAAATGAAAGTTTGTGAATGAATGTGTTTAATGGTAGAAGCTAAAAAGTTTAACAATCAAATTCATTAAAAAATGGAAAATGATAAATTGTAACATCTAATCATGTATCTGGTCTAGTTTAATTGTCATTATTGATTTAATCTTAAAAATTAATAAAAGATTTTTTAATTCAAAAAATTAGTGAAGAACATTTTCGCAATCTAACTTTGAACTTAAAATCTTCTCACTTATAATAATATATGATATGATATATGATGATATGATATAGATTCTGTAGAAAAACTTGCACTAAAATTTGTTGCATTCATACAACTTGATTAAAGTGTCCCTTCTAGCTTGTCATTTATTATGGAAGATGAACATCATGTCTTTATTGTTCATTTATTATTCTTTTTTTTCTCAATTGACTTGGTCGTACAATATTTTCAATTCAAAACACTTAATTTATTATATGTTCTATACTTTATAATATTTATTTATTTATTTAATTTAAATTATGTGGAAAAATTGCACCAAAATTTATTGCATTCACATGGAAGATGAAATGGAGTAACATCATCATGTCCTTATTGTTCATTTATTATTTTATCCTTAATTGACTTTGTCATATACAAATTACTCTCTTTGGAAAGTATTGTGGAAAACAGAACAAACATCCTGTTATTTGCTGAAAATAAACAAACAAACAAAAAATGATCATGAGTTTGTTTTTCTTTTATTCATTTCTGTGTTTTGTGTTGCTAATAAGTGAATGTTTTTGTTCTTCCTTTGATCATCATCATCTTTGCTCTCCCACTGAAGCTTCTGCTTTGCTTCAGTTTAAGCAATCCTTTCAAAATATGTCCGAAGGGTTCTGTAGTTATAGGTGTTATGGAGGTTGTTACCCAAAAATTAAGTCTTGGAATGAGAGTACGGATTGCTGCAGTTGGGATGGAGTCACTTGTGACTTATTAAACGGTCATGTTATCGGGTTAGAACTTAGTTGTAGTCTGCTTCCTGGAAGTATTCATCCCAATAGTACCCTCTACCAACTTCATCATCTCCAGACACTAAACCTTGCTTACAATGACGTTTATCCTTCTTCGATCCCACATAACATTGGCCAATTGACGAATTTGAGGCATCTCAACCTTTCTGATGCTTGGTTTCAAGGGAAAATCCCAACGGAAATCTCATACCTTTCCAATTTGGTTTCACTTGATCTTTCTAATAGTTATGCATTACAACTTGACGAAAGAACATTTGAAACAATGCTTCAAAACTTGACAAATCTGGAGCTACTTTCTCTCTCTCAAGTCATCATCTCATCTCCGATACCTGTGAATATTTCTTCTTCCTTAAGGCACTTGGATCTTAAACATACTAATCTGCTAGGTGTTCTCACAGAGAGTTTTTTCCTTATGCCAAACAGCCTGGAAACGCTCAAATTGAGTGGGAATCTTCGTCTCGAAGGAGTTTTTCCAAAGAGCAGCACTCTGTTAACGGAGTTGGATATATCATACACAGGCATCTCTGGTGAGCTACCTGATTCAATTGGCACCTTCAGTTCCTTGAAATACTTAAACCTCCAACGATGTCAATTCTCTGGTTCCATTCCTGATTCCATAGGCAACCTAACACTAATTACGGAGTTAGATTTATCTTATAATCATTTCACTGGCCGTATTATTCCTTCCACAATCTCTAAATTCAAGCACCTAACGCGTTTGGATCTTTCATCTAACTCCTTTTCAGGTGAAATTCCAGACGTTTTCTCTAACCTCCAAAAGCTACGTTATTTAGAATTTTTTAATAACAGCTTCATCGGTCCATTTCCCGCTTCAATATTAAGTTTGACACATCTTGAACACTTAGGATTGTCGAGTAATTCCCTATCTGGCCCACTGCCTATCAACACAAGCATGCTTCCAAAACTAATCCGTCTAGATTTGTCATACAACTCACTGAATGGTACCATACCATCTTGGGTGTTTAGCCTACCTTTGCTATATTCAGTGTCGCTCCAACATAACCGATTCAGAGGACTAGCCGATGAAGTGATCAAAACAAACCCAACATTAAAAGAACTGCATTTAAGCAATAATCAACTCAGTGGTTCTTTTCCTCAATCACTTGTGAATCTCACAAACCTTGAAACCCTTGGAATTTCATCAAATAACATCACCATTGACGAGGGAATGAATATCACCTTTCTTAGCCTATCATCTTTATTCTTATCATCTTGTCAACTGAAGCATTTTCCACACTTCTTGAGAAATGTAAACACACTTGTGTACTTGGATATTTCTAACAATAAGATTTCTGGTCTAATCCCTAACTGGTTTAGCGGCATGAGGTGGGACTCGTTGATATTCTTAAACCTTTCTCATAATTCATTAACAGGCCACCTACCACAATTTCGTTACGATAACCTAGGGTATCTTGATCTGAAATTTAACTCCCTTCAGGGTCCACTACCTTCATCCATTTGTAACATGAGTAAACTTATCTTATTAGATTTATCACACAACTACTTCAGTGACTCAGTTCCACATTGCTTGGGAAGCATGGGTTTACTAACGGCATTGGACTTAAGAAGGAACAATCTCACAGGGAGTCTTCCTCCATTATGTGCACAGAGCACTTCATTGAGTACCATTGTCGTAAATGGTAATCAATTTGAAGGACCTGTTCCTGTGTCATTGCTCAAGTGTAATGGTCTAGAAGTCCTTGATGTCGGGAACAATGCTATAAATGACACGTTTCCGGCATGGCTCGGAATTCTTCAAGAGCTGCAGGTACTTATATTAAAGTCGAACAAGTTCCATGGACCTATAAGTACGTGTCAGACTGAGTTTTGCTTTCCCAAGTTGCGAATTTTTGATCTTTCTCGTAATGATTTCAGTGGCTCACTTCCTTCAAATGTTTTTGGAAACTTCAAGGCAATGATCAAATTAGATGGTGAAGACACAGGAAACATCAAGTACATGACATCTGTGTTGAATTCGCCATTTGTCACATCGTATGAGAATTCAGTGAGTTTGGTTATCAAAGGGCAGGATTTTGAGCTAGAAAGAATCAGCACAATTACGACAACCATAGATCTTTCAAGCAACAATTTTGAAGGTGTCATTCCGGAAACACTAAAAGATCTCAGCTCGCTTTGGCTACTCAATTTATCCTATAACAATCTCATTGGTCATATTCCAATGGAATTGGGGCAATTGAATACACTTGAAGCTTTAGATCTCTCCTGGAATCGGCTTACTGGAAAGATTCCACAGGAATTGACAAGAATGAACTTTCTGGCATTCTTAAACCTCTCTCAAAATCATCTCATCGGACCAATTCCTCACGGTCTACAGTTCAACACATTTGGAAATGACTCGTATGGTGGCAACCTTGACTTATGTGGTCCTCCTTTATCAAAACAATGTGGAACGAGTGATTCATCACATGTTCCTCAACCATTGGAGGAAGAAGAAGATGAAAGCGAGTCCTACTTTTTTAGTGGATTTACATGGGAATCAGTAGTCATAGGCTATAGTTTTGGACTAGTTGTTGGTACTGTCATGTGGAGTCTCATGTTTAAATATCGTAAGCCAAAATGGTTTGTAGAATTTTTCGATGGCCTCATGCCTCACAAAAGAAGAAGGCCGAAGAAGAGAGCTCAGAGACGACGGACTTAATGGAAGATTGAGAGGGGCCAAGTTGTCTTTGTTTGATTTTGTAGACTAATTAGTGAACTGTTCTGTTTTTGTCATTTTTAATTTTCTATTTGTTGTTTGTATATGTTAGAAACATAATAATGTGTGTTATTTTAGTATCAATGGCTATTCAAGTTATGTCAGTTTGTTTCTGTTTCAAATTGACATAAGTGTTCTACACAGCCACTCATTTGCTATGTTACTTAGATTTTTCAAAAATGTCAACGGCCACATGTTGGATTCTTCAAAAGTTGTGTATTTTTTAAATTAACACATTTGAAAATTAACTCATATGGCACGAGTGATCCATCACATGTTCATCATCCATTGGAGTCCGAAGACGAAGAAAAATCGTATTTTGCTACAGTTGTGGATTTGTTTGTTTGAACTGTCATGTGGAGCTTCATGTTTAACTATGGTTAGCCAAAATGGTTTGCAGAATTCTTCCATGATTTTATTTATCTTCTTAATTTGATCACTACACCTTTATGTTGAGTCGAGGGTCTATGAAAACAGCACAAGAGACAACTAATCGATATTTCTCACAAAATTTCTCTACTGGTTGAATAATCTTCACCAAGTTATTCAAATATAAAATTCCACACGGAGGAAATGAAGGACTTAAATCATGTCTTTAATTATTGTTCATTTTTTTTCCTCACTTGACTTAGTCAAGCAATAGTTTCTCTCATTGGAAATTTCTTACAAGTTTTGCAGAATTTTTTGTCTACATAATGGGACAAATTTCACATCATCTTGCGTAACACACACTACAGAGATAGTTAATGACTTCAAAACGAACACAGTCCGTACTCTAACAAGTCTTGTGGAACACTACAAAATATGAGTAACAAGTTGTTAGAAGTGAGTAGTACCCCATCATCTTGTGATTCAATTGTTCATAAGTCCCGATTCATCATAATCTTTTTTTTTTTTTCCTCTAGTCTTTGTGGAAATTGGCTTAAAGGCGTACACGTCATCGTCCGCTAGTTATAATACTGTATCTCTTTTTTCCTTCAGTGGAATGGAATATTGATGGAATGCGGAAGCTGTTGTGTACCTAATTAACAAGTTTGAAAATAGCAGAAGAGACAACTAATCACTCACTCGGAATATTGAATAGATTTCATGGAAAAATTGCACCAAAATTATTGCATTAAGTACATATGGACGCAAACGGTCGGATTGGATTGGATTTGCATGGGTTGAATATGATTTGAGAAAAAATGGGTTGAATCATAATCCATCCAAATATAATATGGTCAAATATGGATTTGGTCAGTATGGTTTGGTCAAAATGGTTCTAACCATTTAACCAAATTTGTTTTTCAAAATCATAAATGTACCCCTCCCACATACCCCCTCCACCTTACACCAACCTACTCCTAAAAAAAAATATTTTCAAAAATAAAAAAAACTGTTTTTCAAAAAAAAATTACCCCGCCCCGGGCAACCCCCTGCCCCCACCCACCTTCCACCAACATACCCTATTTTTTTTTCAAAAAGAAAAGTGTATTTGCAAAAAAAAAAAAAAAGTTTGAACTCTCCTCCCGGGCATTGTCCGCCCCCACTCCCACCCCAACTTCCACCAACCTACCTCTAAATTTTTTTTTATTGAGTGAAAGTGAAAATAAGTGATCTAATATGGATCAAATGGATACCCATATTGAACCCATTTTGACCATATTTGAAGAGACTTTTAAAATAGCTTGAAGCCATATTTGACCAATTATAATATGAGCGATCCAATTCATTATATATGGTCAAAATGGGTCATTTTATTAATATGGGCTGAAATTGCACCTATAGATAACATCATCATGTCTTTATTACTTTTTTCTAAATTGACTTGGTCATCCAATAAGTGTGTGCTTAGCTGAGATCATTTCCTGCAATTTGATACAACTCCCTTCGTTTCAATTTATCTATTTGAATTGACTTGATACGAAGTTAAAATAAAATAATAAAGAAGATGTTTATATCATGTGATATCAAATTAAAGATATATTGAATGTACCACGGACCATTAATTGGTTCAATTGACTTCAAAATTCCACGCAGTATCATTATTTTGTTACATACTCTAAGTAGACATCGAGGAAATGCAGAAGTTAAATCATGTCTTTAATTGTTTTTTTTCCCTCAATTGACTTAGTCAAGCATAACTTTTTGCTATAGTGTATGTTACGTAACAGGACCAATTTCACATCATTTTGCGTAACACACACTGCAGAGATAGTTGATGACATCGAAATGAACATCGAAATCTAGAGAAAATGAGGACATTGTGGAAATTGGCTTTAAGTCTTTGTGGAAATTGGCTTTAAGTCTTACAAGTCATCGTCCACTAGTTACAATACTGTATCACTTTTTTCCTTAGGTGGAATGGAATATTGATGGACTTTCCCTTATTAACTTGATGTGAAAATTACTTTAACTGGATATATATATTTAATTCTTAAAATTTTAGTTAATAATTAAAATTTCATGTCACTAAATTTTAATGAAAAAAATAATTAAATAGGTTAAGTGAATTTCTGAGCAAAGAAGTCATAGTTGAGTGACTTCTGAGTTGATAATGAAAGTTGAATGACTTTCTGTGCAAAGAAATCATAGTTGAGTGACTTTTGAGTTGAAAATGAAAGTTAAGTGACTTTTTGTGAAAACAATTGATAGTTGAGTGACCATCAAAGTTATTAACTCAATAAATTTTGTAAAATAGGATATATGTGAAGCCACTTCTGTAACAATAGGGGTATATGTGAATTACTTTTATAACAAAGGGTATATTAATTGTTGGAATGTATGTGTCCACGAAACTAAGATGGGACCTGGTCCCCGTAACAATAGAAAGCAGTAAATAATGAAACAAAAACAGAAGTAAAAGAGACAATCACTTTTACGTGGAAACCTCCTTGCTCAAGGGAGTAAAACCACGACCTGTTCTCAACAGGACTTTTCAACAACCACTTTCACTAATCTTCTCTCAAGCAAAAGTAAAAGTCGGTTACACACAAAGAGACTAACCTGTTAGCCTCTTTTCTAAGCAATACTCACTATTGCTCAGCTGAGCACGAGCAGATACAACACTGTTCCGTAAGAGCCTAAGTTAGCCTTAACTAAAACTTTTACAATGAAACACCCAAGTTCGATACGTTTCTAATCACTTCGAAACGAATCTTACAATTAAGAACAATTACAAGCAATTATAAAAACAGCAAATCACTGGAAGAACTGAACGCCCTTTGAATTTGATTTCTTGCTGTTTTGATCCTTGCTAGTATGTTTTGTTTTGAATGAATGAAGAATGCATGATGTTTTGTTTGTTATATATCATGAAGATATGTTGTCCATCAAACAAAACATCCTAGACGATTCTGATTGGAGCGGTACACTGCTCCTCACCAACTTCGCTGACACAGACAGCTTTTACAGCTGTCTGTACTTTTTCCTTGGAAAGACCAGTTCTTTAACTCTTCAGAGGACCGGGTCCCTGTACTGGTGAGAAATCATCAAAACACCCTTTGGGAAGCCTCCTGTCATTAATTAAATCTAAAATGACAAAGTTGAGGGATATATCATGCCCTTTTCCTTAATGTGCCTTGCAATGATAACAATATCACTTGAATAGGCTACCGTTCACTACAATTCTACAACAAAAACAACTTTTTGATGTAGTGTCGATCACTACACCTTTATCTTGAGTCGAGGGTCTACGAAAACAACCTCTCTACTACTTTGGTTACTCTCCATCTCTTCATGTTTGAACTGTATCATATAGATGGATTTTCCTTCATCATATCATATATCATATATCATATATCATATATTATTATAAGTGGGAAGCTCTTAACCTCAAAGTTGAATTATCATTTTGTCCTTTATTTAAATATTATTTTTTTATGTACAAAATAAAAAAAATATTATGTAATAAAGATATTGGAAGATGGAAAGTCATTTAGCGGAAGTCCAAACATTTTAAAAAATCATGACACTTATTTCACATTATTATTGTCAACTTCAATGTGTAATTGTTAACAATTATATATATGGGGATGTTCATGAATTATTTGATAAGCAAGGAGGGATTCAAGCCACTCAAGAATTATTTTTCGATGCTCTCTTTGATCAGTATGTTTAATAATTAAAAAATATGTTGCTCCTATTTCCTTAAATAAACATTTTATATTTATTTTTTGAATTTTTTACTACAAATCATTTTGACATGTATTCATCATCTTGAAATGTGTATGCATGTTTACTTATGAATTATGATTTGGAATACGAAGGTTAAATTATCTTATTATTTTATATCATTTCATGAATTCAAATGGAATATTTTTATATTCTTTAAAATAGATTTTATATATTTATAAATTACAATCAAAAGTGAAAGAAAATTCACTTTTAATTATTCTGTGTTTGTAGATAATCCTTTTAGTTATTTTTTTATGATTGAAAATGTGTCAGTAAAAAAGAAAACAATAAAAATAAAACAGAGGGGACATAAACAAAAGGGGAAGACAAGAATTAAGGCAAAGGATACAGAATAATAATGTTAGAGAAAACAATAATAAAGTAAGAGAAAAAAAGGATAAAAAAATTAAAATATGATAAGAAGTATGAAAAATAACCATGACCAAATTATTAAATTCTTTTGTTCATGGCACAAAGGAGAATAAACACACTACTATGTCATTTGAACGTAATATGGAGACAACATATATAGTTGTTACAAGTACATATGGTAATTCAAGCTTTGGTACAAACTGAGAAGGTCTGTTATGTGTGTATCGTTCCTTTCTTAGAAAAGTAACAAAATAATATATTGCAGGCTTCGACCTTATAACATAAAAAAGTAAATTATTTATCATATTAAATTTTATTTTCCAAGCTTGACAGGTTATCGAAATATATAATTATTTGGCACTTACATTTTACAATAAAGAAGTCATTTATATAAGTCGATTGTTCATTTATATTTTTTCGCTAAATCATTTGTGAAATTCTTTAAAATGTGATTATTATTTTTTTTTTGGTTAAACTTTCATTTTTATTTAATGTGATTTTAATATAACTCCTACCACATATACTATTTTCATTGGACTCACGTGCAAAGCAGGTGTCCAGGACTAGTATTATTATAAGTGGGAGCAAAAAAAATTAAAAGTTGAATTACAGTTTTACCCCTACTATAAATTAAAATGTCATAAAATATTTAACTATTTAATTTAAATATTAAATTATATCATATAAATTAAAATGTTGATGACGTTTGCACTTCCTTAGGTTAATTCCTAATTAAAATATTGAATATATAAATATATATATATATATATATATTAGTTCTCGAACACGTACGTTGCACGTGTATCCCATGTTATTTAATACCAAACATTTCAAATGGTATAAATTATTTTAGAATAATTGATGCATTATACAATATTTAAAGGGTAAAAATGATGTTTCTAGTAAAACATTCAACTAAGGTTGCAACTTGCAAAGATCAATAGAATCTGAAGAATTTCTGATTTTATTAATTAAAACTTTGATACACTATATTTATTGGGGAAAAAAGATTACTACTTCAATTATATGATTTGTCAAGATTGTCAAATATCTAACACTATATTTCCATACAAAATTAAAGAAGTTAATTAAACAAGCAAATATATCAATAAGAATAAAAATGACCAATGAATAAAAAATTACATAAGAACTATAAGATGTGAAAATATAAAGTGTAATGGACTAACATTTTCTATTCAATTTATAAAGAGGAAATTGTGTACATGAAAGGTTGTGAATGAATTTGTTTAATTGTAGAAGCTAAAAATTTAACAATGAAAGTCATTAAGACGTGAAAAATAATAAATTATGACATCTAACCATGTATTCTCTTTAATTAAATATTGATATTGTATGAATCTCTCCATATGCTCTAACTTCTCTCTTCATATGCTTAATTTTTAAGTTTTTTTAATCTAAAACGGTAATTGTTTTAAGTGCTCAAAATTCAGCAATTAAGAAGAAAAATTGTTAATGCAACTCAATGATAATGGCAAAAGGAATACTCATAAATGAACTTCAAATTATTACGGTAACATTTTAGTGGTATGTAAAAAAAATTCTGTTATGAAACTTAAATTACTATTTAATAATAATAATAATAATAATAATAATAATATAATGGTATTATTGTAGTAACTCAACTATATAGGGTTATTTTGGTATTCAACTTTCAACTTTTTTTGTTTCCACTTATAATAATATATGATATATGATATATGATATATATATCCATTCATATTTATTTTTTCTCTTTTTTATTGAGATTTTAAATGTCTAAATAATTTGGTTAATATTTTATTCTCTATCTATAATAACTGTGATTAAATTAAATTATGTTAAATTGATTAGTAAAAAAATCGACCCTCCCTCTCCACATGTCTAAGATCATGATTACTTTATTAAATCTTCATATACAAATTTTTCAACTTTTCATCTTCTCTTTTAATTATTAATTATACTCATTTATGAGTTGTGACATTAATCGTCTTTCCAACTTCATAGTAGAAGTAAAGTTATTATCTCCTTTTATAATTCCTATAAATCTCTAACTAATGGAGGAATATATTTTGCTCACCAATTGCTTCCTTTTGATGAGATTATTTTGACAAAATTCAGGTATCATTTTATTTTATTTGTTTTTGTTTGAAAATAATAATATTATTTAAGATTTTAATAACGATATTTTGTATCCTACTTTCATCATTATCACTTTAGATGACTATTTTTTCAACTGATTTGTTGTTTTATAAATTCTTAAATTTGTTTGGAAACTTATATTTGTATAATTGTGTTTTGCCATATTGTCGTATTGCTTTATTCTTGGGTATATTTCTATTCTAATGTTATTTTTTTATTTAAATTTTAATTTCTCAATTGATGAGTTAAATTTCTTCTACTATTTTCATTGTGTAAAATATCATTTTTTTCAATTCATATTATATCATCTTACGGATTATCATATTATACATTATTCTACTTCTTTTATTAATGTGGATTTTAGGGTCACATATATAATATTGATGGTTATTGATGGAGTAACCCATTCTTCCTATTAAGATTTTAGTAGCTTTAGTTAAGGATTATTCATGCATGATTCTGCTCGATATCTGGTTTGTTTACAATTTATGTTTACTTCTCTTTTAATATTATTTTTTATTTAGATTTCAATTTCTTAATTGATAAGCTAATTTTTTTTTAAATACTTTTAAATTGATGTATGTTCAAATAGTTTACGTTATCTACATATATCATGTTTCGGATTTATCAAAGTATGTGCTATTCAACTTTCCATGTGAAATTTGGGAGAAGATATCAATTAAAAGATTTATTGTATAATATCTCTTTTTTATTATTGATATTTTGTACCTTTTGTATATATAGAGAGAGAGAAATCACTTAGGTCATGATTCATGATTTCATATTCATCTATTTTCTCAATTCTTTTTCCTTTCCTTAACTATTATTTCTGTAGAACTTTTTTTTGTATCTTTGACATAAAAATTTAAAATTTCATTTTATAGAACCTTCGTGGTAAATAGTACAAAAGAAAAGTTTATACACATAATGACGTAGCCTTTTTCAATTTAGATTTTTTATTATCTTTTATTTTATTTTTTATTCTATTTTAGGTACTTACATTCTTTCTAATTAACAATAACAAGAAA
This sequence comes from Solanum lycopersicoides, assembly GCA_022817965.1. Classification (NCBI taxonomy): domain Eukaryota; kingdom Viridiplantae; phylum Streptophyta; class Magnoliopsida; order Solanales; family Solanaceae; genus Solanum; species Solanum lycopersicoides. The sequence continues at coordinate 3,904,316 of CM040629.1, forward strand.
AATCTAAGAGGTGTATTTCCAAAAAAAATTTGAAGAAGAATTGAAAAATATTGTTAAAAAATTCTTGAAGATAGGATCTTAATATTTTTCTTTTATTTCAAATAGTTTCTCTAAAGAAGAGGTTCCGAGGCTAATAATTGTGTATTTTTTTTTAAAATGTTTTCTTTTATATTTTTCTTCAGCAAAATCACTAATTGTATCTGCATCAGATAATGACATATCATAACCATTTATTTTATTTGTATTTCTTAAAGTGTATATTATAAGACTGTGTTAAAAAGTGTTAGAATTTAGTCTTTAATTTATTTGAAGATTGAAACTAAAATATTATTTTAAATAACATGAATCTATTTTTTTTTCTTACCGCTCGAAGAGTGGCAACGTTTAGTAGCTAATAATAATAATAATAATAATAATAAGAAGAAGAATAAGAATAACAAAAACAAAGTTTCTACATGATTAGTCAACTTATCTTCTTTTCATAACTTTTTCCGTAACTCCTCTTATAAACAATGTAATTTATGTTGATAAAATATTATTTTTTATGATAAATATTTTTTTTATAATTTAAAAGGGTGCAAATCTGCAAATTGGAGACGTACATTATATGCTTTAAATATTCATATTCATAGCTCATATCTAATTACCTATTCATTTTTTATATTCTTGATATTCATAACTCCCATCTTTTCGTATTTATAACCTCTAAATATTTATTTAAACTTTAAGATATCTTTTGGTATTCCTTCATTTCTTACTATATAAATTCAGTCTTTTCATTTCAGAACCCCTAACAAGGTTATAATTTTTATTCATTAGTTTAAGTAGATGAAGAAGACTCTTGAATTTTGATAGAATATGGGAGAAAGAGTCGATAAGAACTTGGAATATTATATACTAATTTTGTATTTATTTTTCCATATCTATATTATTATCGGTCAAAGTCTTATGAAGCATGTATACATTGTATTTTTTTCCTTCTCTATTTTTTTGTGTTTTTTTTCTCTATTAGATTTCTTAATTTAGTTTTCTATGAATACTTTATTGTCGTAAGCCTAAATACTTATTTGAGCTCAAATTAGTCATTTGTGACTTTATTAAAAGTTTGCTAACTATTAACCAAAGTCCAAAAGGTATAGTAGGTTGCTTAAAAAGAACGGAAAAGGGCCTAAAATACTCTCGAAGTATTAAAAATGGTACACAATTACCCCTCATCCACCTATTGGCCCCCAAATACCCTTCACATCCACCTTTGGGTCCAAATTTACCCCTTCATTAACGGACTAAAATTAAAAATAATTAAATAATATTTTTTTAATTACGTGGCACTCAACCATTGGTTGTAATTTAATTATTTAAAATAATTCTAAACCCACCCATTTTAACTAAACCCGCCCCAAATATTATTAAACCCGCCCCACTTTTAAAAATATCCCATCTAATTAAAAAACGAAAAAGTGCCTAAAATACCCTCGAAGTATTGGAAATGGTACAAAATTACCCTCCAGCCACCTATTGGCTCCAAAATACCCTTCCTACCCACCTATTGGCTCCAGAATACCATTGTCATCGATCTTTGGGTTCAAAATTGACCACTTATTTAACGGTTTTAAATTTAAACTATATATATATATTTTTTTTAAATACATGACACTCAACTATTTGGTATAATTTAACTTATTAGTATAATTTATAAATCAATTCACTATCCACTCATTACTAATTATACCCCACCAAATTAATAAACCTGTCACATCACTAATACAACAACAGAAAAGCTACTGTCAATGAGTGTTTTAAAAATTTGAGGCGAAAATAGATTTAGAAGTAAATTGTCATACATTCAAGTATCAAAATAAGAACTATCGATAAATTTAAAAGTCTGACTATGTTCATCTTAATTATTCTTTCGTCTCAATTATGTGATGTTACTTCACAGATAACTTTTTAAAAAATAATATATTAAAGGTTTGTAATAGAATGCATTCATAAAATTTTCAAGTCACAAAATATTTTCAACCCACAAAACATTATCAAACTAATCTGTAATGCTTGCCCCTCCAAAAATAACAGTTTAAGAAGTTCCACTGTGCCATTACATACTAAACAAAAACTTTAAATCAATACTTAGCAACTACTTTCTAATGCTTGCCCCTCTTTGCCTTAAGCTTGCCAATCTTTTTCTCCTTGTCCTTTTTTAACTGATTTGAGGTCACACATTCTTTGTCTATCCAAGTTAGCTTTTTTGGTGAGTATGGCAAATTAGTAGGGACAACAACACCATTTTCATCACCCTTAAAACTAATCCTTCTTGAACCAATTGGTTGTTGTAGCATCTTCTTCATTTGAAGTTTAGTTTTTTCTTCAGATATCACTCTAGGTGCAAGGACTGTATCATCATCCTCAGATTCAATACCGTCTTCAACTTCATCCTCATCAAAATTTGGAATTGAAGGTGCAACAACTTTTTCTTTTCCATCGTTTTTAGACCTCTTTGGGAGTGCATCAACTTTGTCCTTTGAAATATTTTTTCTCTTTGATTTTGAAGGAGCAACAACTTCATTGAATTCTTCACTTGATTGATGGCTTGTCAACCATTCTTCAAGAAAAGGACATTATAGACAAAAAAAAAGAAGAGAAAAGAGCCATATTAGACAACAACAAAATATTTAAAAAAACAGAGGAATCTACCAAGAGGAAAGAAATATGGACCACATGCTTCAAAGTAAAACTTACATACGTATATAATATAATACCTAAAATCTAAAAAGTGGACAATTCAATAAAATATTTCACACCTAACAATAGTAAATGCAAGATCTGCCTAACACAAATTGAAAAATATTATGAAATAAAGGGAGAAACTATGAGTAAAGGCAGAAAAGAACAAACTTGAGACAACAATAAAAAAATCCTACTCAAAATCAATATAGTAACACATAACACTAACATAAATAGACAACACTAAACAAATTGTTGTATCACCATAAATAATTGTCAAAAAAAACACAGAATACACGAAAAATTAACATAAATAGAAATCGATTCTCAAAACAAGTAACATCGATTAAAACCTAAATCCTAACTTAAATTTCAAAGTGCACAAAAGTTCTTACTTGAGTTCAAGTCGAGATTGTGAACGAAAATATCCTCTGTAGATCTTGATCGTGAGGAACACGGTGGAAGTTGCTACTTGAGAAGAAGAAGACGATGGAGTTGCACAATGGAAGTTCTTGCACTATCTGTAGATTGTGAAAAATGGAGGAATAAGGTTTTAGGTTTTTTTAATTAGATGGGGTATTTTTAAAAGTGGGTCAAGTGGGGCGGGTTTAGTTAAAATGGGTGGATAATGGGTGGGTTTAAAATTATTTAAATAATTAAATTACAACCAATGGTTGAGTGCCACGTAATTAAAAAATATTATTTAATTATTTTTAATTTTAGTCCGTTAATGAAGGGGTAAATTTGGACCCAAAGGTGGATGTGAAGGGTATTTGGGGGCCAATAGGTGGATGGGGGTAATTGTGTACCATTTTCAATACTTCGAGGGTATTTTAGGCCCTTTTCCGTAAAAAGAATTAATTTGAAACATCAAAATATGTCCTTCATTTGTTTTTTTTTGGTTATATTATTAAAGATTTATTTATTATTTTTATATTATATTATTCATTACCTATTGTTTACATATATGTTTTCATAACATTTTAATCATTCTAACATATCTATAAAAATTCAAATGGAACACACATACAAAACACGTGTCCAAAAACTAGTTAACTACATGTGAAAAGTCTTGGAAAACAGTACAAGTGACAACTTATTGGAAATTTCTCAAAAATTATTCAAAACATGCTAATTATGCAGGAAATTAAGACACATATCAAACAAAAAATTGAATAAAAAACAAAGAAAGGAATAAAAATAAAATTCCACATTTTTTTCTTCATTTGACTTAGTCAAGAAATAGTTTCTGTCATTGGAAATTTCTTAGAAGTTCTGCAGAAATTTTTTTCCACATAATGGGACCAATTTCACATTATCTTGCCTAACCGCTAAATGGAACACTACATATGCTACATATGTAGTGTTCTGTGTCCTCTAACAAGTCTTGTGGAACACTACATATGCTAGTTGATTTGTAAGAAGAGAACAAACAAACAAAAAATGGTCATGAGTCTGTTTTTCTTTTATTTATTTCTCTGTTTTGTGTTGCTAATAAGTGAATGCTTTTCGTCATCCTTTGAGCATCATCTTTGTTCTTCCAGTGAAGCTTCTGCTTTGATTAAGTTTAAACAATCCTTTGAAATCACGGACTACATTAATTGTTGGATTGAAGAAGACCAACATATATATATTGATTACCCAAAAACAAAGTCTTGGAATGAGAGTAAGGATTGTTGTAGTTGGGATGGAGTCACTTGTGACATGTTAAACGGTCATGTTATCGGGTTAGACCTTAGTTGTAGTCAGCTTCGTGGAAGTATTCATCCCAATAGCAGCCTCTTCCAACTTCATCATCTCGAAACACTAAACCTTGCTTACAATGACTTTTATCCTTGTTCAATCCCAAATGGCATTGGCCTTTTGAGGAATTTAAGGCATCTCAACCTTTCTGACCCTTCCTTTTATGGTAAAATCCCAACAGAAATCTTAGACCTTTACAATTTGGTTTCACTTCATCTTTCTGGTACTTATGGATTACAGCTTGATGAGAGCATATTTCGAACACTGCTTCACAACTTCACAAATCTGGAGGTACTATCTCTCCCTGGTGTCAACATCTCATCTCCGATACCTGTGAATATTTCTTCCTCCTTAAGGTACCTGGATCTTAGTTATACTAATCTGCGAGGTGTTCTCGCAGATAGCTTTTTCCTTGTTCCAAACAGCTTGGAAACGCTCTATTTGAATGGGAATCATCTTCTCAAAGGAGTATTTCCAAAGATCCACCGGAGAAACACACTGTTAATGGAGTTGGATATTTCATCCACAGGCATCTCTGGTGAGCTGCCTGATTCAATTGGCACCTTTAGTTCGTTGAAATACTTAAACCTCCAAGGATGTCAATTCTCTGGTTCCATTCCTGATTCCATAGGCAACCTAACACAAATTAGGGTGTTGTTTTTATCTTATAATCATTTCACTGGCAATATTCCTTCCACAATCTCTAAAATGAAGCAGCTATTAAGTTTAGATCTTTCTGATAACAGCTTCATTGGTCCATTTCCCTCATCAATTCCAAGTTTCACACATCTTCAGTACTTATATTTGAAGAATAATTACCTATCTGGACCACTTCCGAGAAATGGAAGCATGCTTCAAAAGCTAACCGAACTGGATTTGTCTTACAACTCACTGAATGGTAACATACCATCTTGGGTGTTTAGCCTACCTTTGCTATTTCAATCAGTTCTCCATAATAATAGATTTAGTGGACTACCCGATGAGCTCAAAACAAACCTACCATTAGCACACCTGGATTTAAGCCATAATCAACTTAGTGGTTCTTTTCCTCAATCACTTGCGAATCTCACAAACCTTTATTCCCTTGAACTTTCATCAAATAACATCACCGGTGATATTGCGGGAATCAATATCACTTTCCCTAGCCTAGGATATTTGCAATTATCATCTTGTGAACTGAAGGATTTTCCACACTTTTTGAGAAATGTAAAGACACTTCAGTACTTGGATATTTCTAACAATAAGATACGTGGTGAAATCCCTAACTGGTTTAGCGGCATGAAGTGGGACTCGTTGCAGTTCCTAAACCTTTCTCATAATTCATTAACAGGCCACCTACCACAATTTCATTACTATAACCTACAGTATCTTGATCTGAAATTTAACTCCCTTCAGGGTCCACTACCTTCATCCATTTGTAACATGAGCAATCTTATCTTATTAGATTTATCACGCAACCACTTCAGTAACTCGGTTCCAAGTTGCTTGGGAAGCATGCCTAATCTAACGGTGGTGGACTTAAGAAAGAACAATTTCACAGGGAGTCTTCCCCCATTATGTGCACACAGCACTTCATTGAGTACCATTGTCGTAAATGGTAATCGATTTGAAGGACCTGTTCCTGTGTCGTTGCTCAAGTGTGATAGTCTAGAAGTCCTTGATGTGGGGAACAATGCTATAAATGACACGTTTCCAGCTTGGCTCGGAACTCTTCAAGAGCTGCAGGTCCTTATATTAAAGTCGAACAAGTTCCATGGACCTATAAGTACTTGTCAGACTAAGTTTTGCTTTCCCAAGTTGCGAATTTTCGATCTTTCCTGTAATGAATTTAGTGGCTCACTTCCTGCAAAAGTTTTTAGAAACTTTAAGGCAATGATCAAATTAGATAGCGAAGATACAGGAAATATCAAGTACATGGAATCTGTGTTGAATTCGTCATTTGTCAGATCGTATGAGGATTCAGTGAGTTTGGTAATCAAAGGGAACGATATTGAGCTAGAAAGAATCAGCACAATTACGACAACCATAGATCTCTCAAGCAACCATTTTGAAGGTGTGATTCCGGAAACACTAAAGGATCTCAGCTCGCTTTGGCTACTCAATTTATCTCATAACAATCTCACAGGTGATATTCCAATGAAACTAGGACAATTGAATATTCTTGAAGCTTTAGATCTCTCTTGGAACCGGCTCACTGGAAAGATTCCGCAGGAATTGACAAGAATGAACTTTCTGGAGTTCTTAAACCTCTCTCAAAATCATCTCGTCGGACCAATTCCTCAAGGTCCACAATTCAACACATTTGGAAATGACTCGTACAGCGGAAACCTTGATTTATGTGGTCTTCCTTTATCAAAGAAATGTGGAACGAGTGATTCATCACATGTTCCTCAACCAGAAGAAGAAGGCGAGTCATATTTTTTCAGTGGATTTACTTGGGAATCAGTAGTCATAGGCTACAGCTGTGGACTAGTTGTTGGAACGTCATGTGGAGCTCATGTTTAAATATCGTAAGCCAAAATGGTTTGTGGAATTTTTCGATGGCCTCATGCCTCACAAAAGAAGAAGGCCGAAGAAGAGAGCTCAGAGACGACGGACTTAATGGAAGATTGAGAGGGGCCAAGTTGTCTTTGTTTGATTTTGTGGACTAATTAGTGAACTGTTCTGTTTTTGTCATTTTAATTTTCTATTTGTTGTTTGTTAGAAACAAAATTAAATGTGTGTTATTTTAGTATCAATCGTTATTCAAGTTATGTTACTTAGACTTTTCAAAAATATCATCGGCTACGTATTGAATTCTTCAAAAGTAGTGCATTTTTTTATGAAACCAACACAAACGCAACATCATTTTATTTTTAAGAGAATCGGAGCAACATAGCTCATCAGCATAACAAAACAGAAAAAACACAGCAGTAAGCAAATAGATCAATTTGGTTTATGATTGAAATCACTTGATATTAGAAAGTTAATTTTTTTTTAAAAATTATTTAGAAGAGTAATCAAAACTACAGAATTGGCTAATAATTTTGTGATTCTGCATCTTTCTATACATAAATCAGCCTTAAAATGATCTATAACTCAGTATCAATTTTCGAGATTTTGATTCTTGTAATTTTTTTACATATATTTATACTTCGTGAACAAAAGTTATGTCTCTAGTTCTTCAACAACTAAAACATATTACTTCCTCCGTTTCAAAAAAAATGTCTCTATTTTCTTTTTAGTTTGTTTAAAAAAGAATGATCCCTTTCCTTTTTTGGCAACACTTTAACTTTAACTTTCCACGTGACATGTTTAAGACCACAAGATTAAAAGACATTTTGGAACATTTGACATAACTTTAATTTAGAACCACAAGATTAAAAAGTCTTATTTCTTTTCTTAAACTCCGTTCCAAGTCAAACTAGATCATCCTTTTTGAAACAGAGGGAGTATTTGATTATCAATGAGGAAAAAATTTTTTTAAAAGGGCAAAAGGTATTATATAAGGATTTTATTTTTATTTTTCTAAGTTCGATATCGAGATCAGCAAAACTACATGTGAAAGTTATTTTTGATGGACTAAAATAGACTTATTCCCAAAATTTAATTTAATTTAACAAAAAGAGAAATATAATCAAATTATTTAAAAATTAAGAAAGACAAATTAAAACTTTACATAATTTGACCATATGGCAAAATATAATTGGTTGTAAATATTGCCCCACAAATAGTCAACTCACCTGTCAGAAAAATGATATTCCTATTTTCTTTTCCTAATTTTAGTTTGGACACTTTGAAAACAATTAAAGTATCTTTGTCTGGTTATGGCCGTTCAAAGCTTTGATTATAACAAGAAAGAAAATTGAAAATGTGTATTTTCTCGGTTTTAATTTATTTTTAAATTTATTTTATAGAAATATGTTTTTTATTATTTCTTATTTCTTATCATATTTTATACTTTAATGTCTCAAAAAAAATATTTTTTAATTATTTTTTTAATTTCAATGTTTCACATAATATATGTTGTTTAAGACTCTTAACATTACTAGATATTTTGATTTTTCTATAGTATATAACTTTGATTTAATATTATATCATTGAAAGTTCTTCTTTATTTGTATACAACTTTTCAATTTCTTAAAAATCACGCCGATAAAAATTAGACAAATAAATTAAAACGAAATCATTTTCAATACATATTCCAACTTTCGTTGAGTCTCAAGAATTTACCTGTTGGAAGAACCCCACCAGAAGAGAACTCCAAAAAATCCCAACTTTGAGTTCTTTCAACAATTTTAAGTTTCAGTGAATCTAAAGATGTAATTTTTTTTCAAGAATTCATCTTTTAGGAAAACCCCATAAGAAGAAAACTCCAAAAACAGATTCAAAATCTCAACTTTTTTAGATCTTTTCAACATTTTCCAGTTTATTAGCTTACAGAAATCATTGAACAAGGAAGAGGGGATTTAACAAAAAGTGGGGGGAAATGTCATTTGTTTTGGGGGTTGTGTTTGGAATAGCATTTGGACTTGCTATAATAGTTGCTTTTGTGAAATCTGAAAATGCTAGATCCAAACAACGTACTGATCTGGTTAGTCAACTAAAGTCTTTTCTTTTTTTTTTACTTCAATTTTTTTTGGATTTTTAGTTTTTTTTTTTTTATATTTATGTTTTTTTTTGGTTGAATTGTGAAGGCTAGTGGAATTGCTGCATTTGCTAGAATGACATTGGAAGATTCAAGAAAAATCTTTACACCAGAACAATACCCTTCTTGGGTTGTTTTCTCAAATCAGCAAAAGGTGAAGTCTTTAACTTTTTATGTATTTGGTAAGTCGTAGAGACGGAGTCAGAATTTTTAGTTTATATGGGTTCTAGACCACAGTTCTTTTTTGCTTTGTTGGGTTTCTGAAAACTATGTTGCTCGGACTCTCAAAAAGTGTTGTTTGTACTCGTGTTGGATTCTCTTAAGTTGCACTAGTTTGGAGTATACGACACTAACCCGTCACCTGTCAACATTTTTGAAGAGTCCAAGCAACATTGACTGAAAAGTCTATTTTTGTATCTTATAACATTAATATAGTGTTAAACCAAAGATACTGGATTTTGTGGTAGTTGTAGCTAAAGCAGTGTCATTTATCATAAATCTGTGAACTTATTCTCTGGAAAATGTTTTTCGTGTTTAGTTGGAGAATGGAATTTTTTTTCTGGGAAAAGGACATTTACTGAAAGATTGAATAAGCAAATCGGTTAGTGTTTTGGTGAAAAATATTTTAGTAGTAAAGATTGATAACAATGTCTATATGTTAAGATAATTGTTTGCTCCTTTTTGGAGGAAGATGTTTTCCCTAAAACATATGTTCTAGCAGCCAAAATCAGAAAAAAAAAAAAAAAGAGATTACAAACACACCGTTAATGTCCTTATCTGTTTTTGGAGCACATAGTGACCATATAACATCATTGAGATTAAATTCGTGCATTATGGTTCATGTTGTGGTCTTTGGTTGCAAGACTGTCCCTTTATGGACTTCGTTTATTTTCTATCTAGAATACATGTTCTGATTTAGTTCGTTGAGAGCAAAAAATGACCTTTCTAATTTTTCAATTTTGTTCGTACAGTTGGCATGGCTTAATTCTCATCTTGAAAAGATCTGGCCATATGTGGATGAGGTTAGGGGTTCAATGTCTGTACATAGTTTGGTTTTCCACTCTATTGCGATTCTGCAATTTTCCATTTCCCCCCTTTTGTTGGTTAAAATTTCTGGTTGTTGGAACTTCTTTGTTGCTAATTGAGTCGGTATCGGTATGTATGGTCATTCAGGCAGCATCAGAACTAGTAAAGTCAAATGTGGAGCCAATTTTGGAACAATATAGGCCTGTGATTTTGGCGTCTTTGAAATTTTCGAAGTTCACTCTTGGTACAGTTGCTCCACAATTCACAGGTTAGTAGACGATGGCTGGCGTAACATGCCTCAAAGCTCTAGCATATTGTACTACCTTAGAGATTTAGGAGTCACTTATACATAACATTTATGGCATGCTTATGTTTGGAGTAACATAACATTTCCCTGCACGGAACCACCACCATCTAAAAAAACGGCATAACATTTTCCTGCCATTTATAGCCTCTTGAGATGTCAAAATGTGACAAATAATTTGAGACAGACAGGGGTATAAAAGATATTCAATCCTCAAAGAGAAATCTTATCATCTCGTGTCAGTTAATCCTTAATAGAAGAAACTGCTTGTGAGGATGAATATCATTACATTTAACAAATGCTTGATCTCATATATATGCCACTGCAGGGATTTCTATTATTGAAGATGGAAGTGAGGGTATTACTATGGAATTAGAGATGCAATGGGATGGGAATCCAAGCATAATACTCGATATCATGACTTATGTTGGTGTAGCATTACCAGTGCAGGTAATTAGTTTCACCATATGTTTCCCGGACTCTCCAAAAATGTAGCCTCACCCGTGTCGGATTCTCCAAAGTTGCACTACTTTTGGAGTATCTGACACACACCCGTTGACTTTTTTTGAAGAATCCGAACAACATACTTTCACCTCAGAGCTGTGACACATGCTTTAACTGTTTCACATGATATTTCTGCTGAGATGCAAATATTTCTGTTATCTCTTTGAGTACTCAAATTGAAGAACCCACTGGTATTACGTGATGTCCTCAAGCCTTCGTTTATTGTTTATGAAAGAGCTTGTACTTATCGAATTATGTTTTCTATAAGAGCTTGTTGAAAAGGAGAACAAACAACTGTTTCAGCTTAACTAGTCTGTATTTGTGGCTTACACTTGCTAGTTATACCATATGATTTGCATGGACATGCTTGTGCTTTTGTGTTTTTCTTGGACTGAGCACAAAATGAAAAGTTAATGTCATTTTATTCTCTGCGATACGTCCTTAATAGTAATCTAAAAGAGTTGCACGGTTTAAGAGTGAAGAAATGAAGACGCCAGTGATTTATCCACGCAAGTTTATATTTTGGTTCCTGAAATATTTGCATCTTACTATGTTCCAACTCTTATGAATCTGATTTTAACTTTGTGATTATTGCTCTCCTTTCATTTAGGTGAAAAACATCGCGTTTACTGGTATTTTCAGGCTCATCTTCAGGCCACTTGTTGATGAGTTTCCTTGCTTCGGAGCTGTATGTTATTCTCTAAGGCAGAAGGTGTTGTATAAACCTCAAATTTTCTTTTATCCTTCATTTGCCTGTGTATCACTTTGGCACATATATGCACAGAGATCAATTTAAGCATGTTATTGATACTTACCCTTAATTTAGGCATCGTGTTGATACTTAAAATAAAAGAAAATTAAGCATGTTATTTACACCATCCAGAATTGAAGCTAAAGCGATTTCTTTTGTTTAAAATTAAAACAAGTCAGTGTGGGTGCTGATCACTGCACCCACTAATCCTTTGTTGCAATGGGTGTGGACTTGATATAATTATACATTCATAAAAAAAAATATCAACTCTTCTGTAAGTGCTACTGTCTTAGTTCTGCATTTCCCGTGTGTGTGCAGATGTCACTTACTTTTACCGGGATAAGGCTACTCACGTGCATATCTCACACCTAAACTCAATAGGAAAAATGACAAGTGCATTTCGTTGTTTGCAGAAAAAGATGGATTTTACGCTTAAAGTAATTGGTGGTGACATGACAGCAATTCCTGGCCTTTCTGATGCAATTGAGGTTTGGGCAAACTCTTACCACTAAATCTGTTTCTCTGTTTTGTTATCCTTCCATAACAACCAATGCAGTTTGATGTGGATGTAATTGTACTTTGATAAAGTTGATGAGATGTAACGAAGGCCTACAGATGCCATGGATATTTGGCTGGCGTAGCCAAGCCTTATTTTGTTTCCAATTGAAAATTTTGAAGTAGTGGCTTAGTGTTATAACTTCAAGGATAGGGTGTTTTTGTAGTGGTTAATTTCATCCTTGTTTAGGAAATTCGGGAGCTTTATTCCCGACCTGTAAACAAGACAACTATTTCTCATGTTTCCTTGATGAACATTCTATGTTGTCTTGAACTTGCCTAAAACTTCTATATTTCAATATGGATAACGGTATTTAGTATTTAGTTGAAAATTGAAATGGCACATGCTTTATGAGAATCAAGGAGTGTTATATGAAAACTTTTGATCAACAATTCTTTTGTTTCTTGGTGCATTCTCTAAAGACTATTCTCATTTGAGAAAAGAGAGGAACAACGGATTTGCTGTTTTGAGTTGTTTGCATGAAGTTGAATTATTTTATGCAGTCATAAAATGGAATGCTTAACAAATGTTAGTTATGATTTACTACACTCTAGGTGTACTAAAGTGAATCTATTTCTCCAGGGAACCATCCGGGACGCTGTTGAAGACTCTATCACGTGGCCAGTTCGAAAAGTTATTCCCATTTTACCTGGGGATTATAGGTATTGATATTGACAATGGAATCTTTGAACAATCTTGGTTTCACTGACCCACTTTATCTTTGGGCTGCCCCGATCTTGGTTCAAGCAAACACATTTACTTCTCGTTGAACCTCGGAAGGACCTTTGAATACTCCCTCCGTTCCTACTTATTTATCTTACTTGCCATTTTAGTCCTTTTAAAAAAGAATGCATCTTTCCTTTTTTTGATACTTCTTTAATTCTAACTTTCCACATGGCATCTTTAAGACCACAAGATCAAAGAACATTTTCGATACATTCTGTATATCTTTAATTTAAGACCACATGATTCGAAAGTTTTCTTTTACTTTCTTAAACTTCGTTTCAAGTCAAAACCAGGCAAACAAATTGAAACGAAGGGGGTACAAGATTTCCAAAAGCAGAATTAGGACTAAAATTTGGAGAGTAGTCCCCTCAACTTGTGTCGGACTTCCATCTATTTTGCATTGAACTAGGAAAGTCAATATGTTATGTCATGCAACTTCGTAAATATCTCATGTTCTTATCGGAGCTGTAAAAGAAATTTTTCAGTGGATCATTTTGCGTATGTGTGTTAACTGAAAAAGACAAGTTTAACATTTAGGTTTTGATTGGCAACAGCTTAATCCGTATTGATATCTATTTTCTTGTTTACCAGTGACCTTGAGCTGAAGCCTACCGGTGTATTGGAGGTGAAACTTGTTCAAGCAAAGGAGTTAACAAATAAAGACATCATTGGAAAATCTGATCCTTTTGCTGTATTATATGTACGCCCTCTACGAGACAGAATGAAGAAGAGCAAAATAATTGTAAGTTATCTCTATTTCTCTGGAAAAGTTTCTTTAATTCATTCGATCAAGTTAAGATTAAAGTAAGAATCTTTATTTCAGAACAACGATTTGAACCCAATTTGGAATGAGCATTTTGAGTTTGTAGTCGAAGATCCATTGACACAACACTTGGTGGTAAAAATCTATGACGATGAAGGGCTTCAGTCAGCTGAACTAATTGGATGTGCCCATATCTGTTTGAATGAACTTGAGCCTGGTAAAGTGAAGGATATCTGGTTGAAGTTGGTGAAAGATTTGGAAATTCAGAGAGATCAGAAAAATAGGGGCCAGGTGACGACTCCGACTCCTTTTTAATTTCCATGGCTATGTTCAGATGCATGCTGTAGTAGCTAGATATATACCACATATAGTACTCGTAAATTTGATGGAAACTATATGCACAACATCTAAAATGTTGGAAAGCTAGTGACTTTTCAGCAATAATTATATTAAACAGCATTTTACTGTTCAAAATGAGTGGCACCCAGAGGATTCGAACCCGTTTTCAATTTTACTTTTCATGTATATACACTAGATGGCACCCAGTGAATTTATTTCTTTTTATTTTGCATTCCCTTGTTGAAAATTTTAATAATGGCTCCGGCATTGGTGGCACTGATTGTCCTGTGAATAGTAATTGTTAGCAGAACACATAGAATAGTCTCTGTGCTTGATGTGTTAACTGTTCTCATTATCTTTGGCCAGGTGCACTTGGAGCTATTATACTGTCCGAATGGCATGAACAATGGGCTAAGTAACCCTTTTTCTCAAAATGAGTCAATGACTTCATTGGAAAGAGTTCTTAAAAACTCGGCAGAAGGAAAAGAAGCTAGTCCAAATGGAAGTGAAATCAACAATAGAAGAGAGGTAATAGTACGAGGGGTACTTTCTGTTACTGTTGTATCAGCTGATGATCTGCCCCCAGCTGATATAGGGGGGAAGGCTGACCCCTACGTCATTCTGATCATGAAGAAGGCTCAAATCAAGAACAAAACCAGGGTATCCTTTCTTCGTACTATTTAATTCTTGGTAAATTTATTTATATTGTTTTTCCTTGTTTTGGTAAGTAGGAAAAGAACAGTATGCCGCGATCCTCATTTTTGCATATGATCTCTATGTAGCTTTGGCTGGGCTCTGAATCATAACTCGATAAGTACAAAGAATTGATTTCAACCATGGTAAATCAAGTGACTTGTTGTAGAATCCCAAACTCAAACAACTTATCTGGAAAAAAAACGAACTTGAGCCCATAAGGTTCAAATCCTAATTCACCTCTACTAATATTGAGTCTATTGGAACCACCAAGTTCGTATTATTATTGTTTACAGTAATTTGCATCGAGTATCAACATTCATAACTAGATATATTGCTGAATGTTACTAAGAATAACTACACCTCAATCCAAAGCAAGTTAGGATCGTCTATATGAATTTTCAGTGTCCATGTCACTACATCTTAGCTCATCTAATTTTATATGATGCTGATCATCACTTCCCGAAAAATATCTAACGTTTATTATCTGTTTCCCTTAGGTTGTAAATGAAAGTCTAAACCCAGTATGGAATCAAACTTTTGACTTTGTTGTTGAGGACGGATTACATGACATGCTAATGCTGGAAGTCTGGGACCATGACACATTCGGAAAGGTAAGAGTATCTGCCCCTTGAATAATTTCCATATGATTATCCAATGACTATGTTTAGTCCTCACGCAATATATCATTACACACTTGTTTAACATCATTAGTATCTTTCCATCACCTCATAGCCCAACACGCCCATTACTTGTTTCACATCATTAGTAAACAATGAGCTAAACGATAATGCCAATATATCATTAAGCATTGGAAAAGCACTCACGTAATGGGTGTGTTGGCCTATGATCCATTGTTTAGCTCATCTTGATCCTGCCCATCTCAGTCGAGTGATCTTTGAGCGGGCAACTCATTTTGACCCGCCCAAATTTAGCCTAACTCGCCCATTTAACACCCCTACGTGCAAGTATGGACAGTACCCTTGTCATATCTTATTTCTTGACTATTGTATTGATTCATTTTTCGAATTCTTCCAACTTCCTTAACAGGATTTCATGGGAAAATGCATACTTACTTTAACAAGGGTTCTTATGGAAGGTGAATACAAAGACTCGTACGAATTAGCCGAGGCTAAATCAGGGAAACTGAACTTGCATCTCAAATGGAATCCACAGCCAATATACAGAGACCACTAATGATGAACACCAAACTTCAGTTTTACATTCTTGTTACTTTTGTACAGGGAGTAAAGTTTCTTTGATTCCCTAGTTAACTGGGAACGACAACACGTATAATCGAATATTTTCTGTACATGATTTATTATAAACAGAAGAGAGATACTGTAAAGCTGTGAAACTTTTGAAGAGAAGCTGAAGTTGAAGCTGGACAAGAATAAAAATTTGAGTAATTTTTCAAGTTGGAAGTTATTATGTACTACTAGCAACTCACTTTTTACCCTTGGCTATATGACAATTTTTCGTTCGTTGAAGTGTATGACCATCCGAGCATACTTTTATTTACTTAATATTGTCTTCGCCACAGCCTCTTGTGTGTGAGCTTGATTCATTTTTTAATGGGCTAAGGATGTGAATTTTCTTTGTTTTTATAATGGTTGGCAATACTTGGCATAGAGACACGAACTAGGACCTCTGCCTACTATGATACAAAGTGTGATGGATATTCTCATCTAAAAGTAGACTATTTTTTATTTTTTTGATTTCCCACTTGGTACCTGCTTTGGGTCTGACTAATTTGGATTCACATTGGGAATTCTCCTCTAGGGGAGTAAAACGCTCCTTATAAAAAAGGATGTCATATCCATATGTCAAATTCGAGACTTTTTGTTAAAGGATGAATGAGTACTTATTACTCCACTGCAAACCTTTGATGGCGGGTAAGATTTTTCTCTAAAGAAAACCTAAAAACTAGCCTATTAAATATTCTGAAGGAACATTCATCTTCCAAAACAAGAATAAAATAAATTAAAGTAAATGCATTGTGAATATATAAAATAATTCTTCAGAAACTGAAATGATGCAGTAAACAGCACAAACTCTTATTTGAATGATAAATATTTGGTGGAAAATTAGCCAAATAGCCTAATAACATACGCAGTATAATCCCACAACTAGGATCTGGGGAGGGTAGTGTGTACGCAGACATTTTCTGATAGACCCTCTGCTCAAGTAATTAGCCAAATAGTCCAAGAAAACTAATAGATATTCACACTTATTAGTTGTCATTGCTCATGGCCATAAAACTGCAACTAAGTTGAGAGTAAGTTGCTGAAATATGTTCTCACAGTTGTGCAGTTGAAGCCCTGTTTAAAATGAGTGAACGGAGACGATTTTGTTTCGACTTTCTCTGGCCATGATTCTGTCCCCTGCATGACCATAAATCGCGTGAGTTTAACTTTTATATACTGACAATGTGAAAGTTTCGCCTAAATGATAACTACTGATATTCGTTCTCGGAAAATAAGACAGATTATCTACTGCAGTAAGTTAGAAGGAAAATTCAATTCAGATTCTTCAGATGAAATATATTCTGCAAAGGGAGGAAGATCATACTGACCAGTACAGATTGTGTAACACGAATGAGTCGATTTTAACTTTCTTTCCATCGTCATTTCTGTTCCAATGATAGAATGCATGTGTTCTGTTCTTAATCTCTAGTGTAGAATGACCATAACTGGATTCGCGGAAAGCTGAGTAATCTGGTTGAGGATCTCTAAATCTGCAGAAATAAACAAATGAATTTATAGTTCTAGAGAAATTTAAGAAGTTATACGGTAGTTGAAGCACATATATAAGCACGATGCACGATACATCACATGTTTATGCAGGGTCCGAGGAAGGGTCACACCACAAGGGAGTGTGTGATGTAGAAAGCATAAACTAATGCAAGGATCAGTTACTGAGTTCACGGCTCAAACTCGTGACATGTTGGTCACACAGAGACAACTTGACCGTTGCTCCAAATATCCCAGTATGTTTATAGCACATACGTATTTGTAAGTGTTCTTCTAAAATCTTACTAGTGAAGTACATGTATCCTAATAAATGGATCGAGTGAATTCGTGTACTCGAGAAGAACCTAGTTTATAACCTAATGAGTGCATTGTAATGTCATTCACGAGCGATTCTCTGCAATAACATGTAACTTACCTTGCAGCAAGACCTTCTTTATTTCCTCCGTCACCAACAGTGATGTAAACTGGAGCTGTTTTATCAGGTACGGGATAGGGATCACCACTCGAGATGTTAAAGTGTATATTTGATATGCGATACTGGAAAAGAGAAAAAAAAAATTTAGCATTGTTAACTTCAGAAGAAGGAAATGAAGGCATATTATCCCTCATACTCAGATACATACTCCTCAGTCCCTCCGTTTCATTTTGTCTGTCGTCTTACTTTCCTTTTTAGTCTGTTCCAAAAAGAATGTTCCTTTCCTGTTTTGGCAACTTTCTAGTTCTAACTTTCTATGTGACATGTTTAAGACTACATGATTAAATGACGTTTTGATACATTTTATATGTCTTTAGCTTAAGATCACAAGATTCAGAAGTACTTTTTACTTTCTTAAACTCCGTGTCAAGTCAAAACTGGACAAACAAATTGAAACAGAAGGAGTATCACATGTTTGTTCTCTTTTTTTTCTTTGTCCTCGGACGAGTAGGAAAACCAGTAGGATGAAATGAAGTGACTTACTGATCTTTCGTAGGCGTGGACATGACCAGCAAAGATTACATCAACTTTGTGTTCGATAAACCATGCTTCGAAGACGGATCTCATACTTTCTCCCTCCATGAAATGAGCTACATTACTGTTGTAGATAGGAACATGCATAAGAACTATAAGCCAAGGAGTTTTCTCTCTGTCAATATTTTTGAATTCCTCTCTCAGCCACTTCCATTGTGGTGTATATTTTACTGCATTATAGAAAACATACAGACTAAGTACCTGTGTGATCAAATACTTACTTCACAACAATTCTCGATATGTCTATAAACATCGAAACAAGGGACTGAAGGTTGTAAATTCGCGTTTAAGAACATCAAGAACGATTACTTTATTCTAAACATGAAGAAGCCTAATTCTTTCTTCCCTCGTGGACCAAGTACGTGGAAATTCTTTCTAATAATGAGTGGTGTAGTCTGATACCATATTAAAGTGTGTGACCATCTCATTTCAGAGGTTAAGCTGTTAGGGAGAACGCGTTTTCATTTACTTAATTATATTCTCAACAAATACGTTACAGGTAAAAACAGCTAACCACAGGAACAAACAAGAGTCATGAAACAGGATCAGATAAATTACCGAAAGGAGAGTAGGTTGATAGCACAATTATATGAGCAGACGCCCTCCTGATGGAATACCAAAGCGGACTAGTGCTGTTTGAAGCTTGGTATGGGGTCGGATATCTGTACAGATACGACTTGAACATAGTTACTTCTCCCTGTTGCAAAATAAGAAAAACCAGTCGATTTCTTAAAACACTGATATAACTCTGCATATAGCATTTAGAAACACTATGTTAAACATATGAACTTGAGCTGTGTTGCAGGACTTCACCATATATGGCATATATTCTATCTCATGATTCCCGGTATTCCAAATCCACGGTTGATATGCTGTACTTGGCTCAACAAAGCGCGCCCATGAATCCCAACGGACTCCAACATCATGATACTTATATCTGTCCGCGTAAGATAGATCTCCCACAAACAAAACACTCTTAGCTCCACTACTCATGTAATGCTGAAGAGTCGAAAGAGAATTATATGTTTGTCCGAGATCACCTGGAAAGAACGACACACAAACACTAAAAATGATACATTTGAACTACCAATAGTGGAAAAATACACAGATAAGAGTTCAGACGTGCACAAACGTCAGTATGTTTTAAAGTATAATTCAGATAAATGGGAAATGAAATATATAAACTACTCACCTATGATACCAAATGTGTATGAAGCATCTGGATCAACCTTTGGAGGAGTTTCAAACCAAAAGTTCCGAGCAGAGTCACCATTTCCGATTTCATAGTAATACTTTGTATCATACTATAACAGAGGAAAACATAACTGATCAAACTAGACAAAACTTTATGCAAATACAATAACATGATGTATATGACACTTAAACGAAGAGATGAAATTGCGATTCTTTCCTTGTCTAAAACTATAAAAACGAAGAGTTTGTATTACCTGAAGTCCGTTAAGAAAGCACTTGTGTATATATCCAGACTTGTAGGTGTAAAATGTGTAGTTTGTGAATGATCCTTTAGCTGTGAAATCATATTTTCCCTTAGATAATCCGTAACGTACTTCACTAGACCCTGGTTTATCAGGTGTAACCCATGAGACTATTACAGATTTTCCTTCATAGTCACCCTGTGTTATATGCACCTATAGTAGAATGAAGTTATTAGCATTTCAGATGACACGAAACACATTGTTATCTCGAAAAAGCATGTTCATGAAAGAAATAGTAGCATAATAAGAAACTGCATTTTATCCACAGTAAACAGAACGTTGCACTCGAAGATTATGAGTAACAGTTGTCGATACTACAATGTATTTCATCATCACCTACACAGTTGTAACAGCACACGAGAAGAGAACTACTAGTGGTTGAACTCGAAAAGGGGGATTGCTGTCAAATGCCTAGAGGACTCGGCTTGGCCAAACCTCATTAAATTTTCGTGTTACATTCTCTTTTGTATTTGCTTTGATTGTGTGATTGTGTGATTGCGTGCTAGTTACCCCACAATCTTCCACAACACTTGCCTTAGGCAAATCCCATATCGTAATGGTCATATAAAACGAGTTCAGGATTCATTCAACCGTTGAGGCATCTTTTGGTTAAAAGCACAAAACCTGAAGGCCCAAAATCGTAGAGTCGACTCATAACTCATAAGGGTCGGGCCAAAGCAGACAATACCTTAACAGTTGAACCTACGCTATGACAGCAATGATCATACACAACTTTGTAAATCTGAGTATGCAATTTTACACTGAGTTATATAAATCATGCTATACTCGAATTGAACATAATTATATCAAGTTCGCGATATATTGTTGTAGAAGATCAAAACAGAACAAAAGGTAAAGGTAACTTACTTGTTGTGGAGCATTGTAACCTTTAGGAACTGCAAACACTTCATTATCAAGAGGGATATCAACAGCTGGAAACTCTTTACGAACAAATGAACTCGTTACACCAGCATTCCCATTGTCTATCAATGTAAAAAACACGAACAATGAAAAGAAGAGATGAAGGAACATTGCCTCCCTCTCAAGTAACAATATTTCAACGAAACCAATTAACGATTCACTGCATCAACAACAAACCAATATAGTCATTAAAAACGGAAAATTTTGAAGGCAAACCTTATGCTAAAGAAGAAAAAAAAATCAAAGTATATGCTTAGATGAACATATATATCTATGTTTGTTGATAAATAACAAAAAATAATTGATCAAATTCGCGGACGTTCCTATGAGGAAAAACTCATGATACTAGAACTCATGCCTTATCGAGCAGACTAAATTGGGAAGTAAGACAAACAAACTGAAACGTAGAAAGGGAGTTTCACTTGTACCTTTTTGTGTCCGTCTTTATTTATACTGTCAACGTATATAACGAATTTGAATTAGAACAACATGAAAGTGATAAAAGAAAAAGTACCTTTAAGAATTGAAATTAATCAAAAGCTAGGTAGGGAATTGAAGTGAAAAAATATTGGGAAGTTGTTTATTTTTTGGTATTGTTAGTATTATTATTAGTATTATTATTGAAATAGAATTGTTTAATTTAATGAGTGAACTTTGAGTATAAGTAGAAAACTTTGAGTAAAGATAGCAGCATGATATGGCGCAAGATTGGATCATTCAAAATGTGTTGTCTCAGTCAATTATTGGATGGAATGTCACTATCTTTGTATTATTTTTTTTATATTCATATTAAATTTTGATTAAATTTATATTTATGTCGAGAAGTTTTATATTGTGCGTTAAAAGGACTCCCTCACGATGAAAGGATTTTCATACATTTAATTGCACGATTTGTTCTTTAAATAGACTGATCTTTAATTTTTATATTTAAAATTAACTTATGTCTAGTGGAGCATAAGTTCTTTTAAGATATGAGACAAATATAAGTTCTTTAAAAGCGTGGGGCATAATTATTTATTTAAGTTGTCTTGTCTCAGTCAATTATTGATAGGATGTCTCTTTCTTCTTGTTTTTTTTTTTTGGGTTCCGACTAGATATTTTGTATCTATATTGTGATTTGATTAAGTTTAAATTTATGACAGGAAGTCTTATATCTCACTCACAAAGCGAATTTCATACATCCGATTACACGATTTTACCTGGTTGATTTTAAATTTTATTTCCTTTTAAATCAACTTAAATCGTGATTTATGTCATTTAAAAAACTTTTTTTTTTTAATAACAGTGATGTCCAGATCAGATCGCGATAAGTATAAATCAACCAGTTTTAAGATCTAGTTGTTTTTTTGTAATATCAGTGAGATGGGAAGTAGTTTAAAGAGATTTCTTCTGTGAGGTATTCTGACAATTGGTTTTTTCTTTTAAAAGAAACTGTTTGTTTCTATTGTAGATATAATTATAATATAGTATATAATAATTATTATATTTTTGCCCATAATGAAGCTAAAATAGTTGTTTAAATTTGTGCCTTCATATAATAAATGGAAGTAGATATTTATTTATTTATTTTAACTATATTTTTTTTCATATTCTCTGAACAAGAAAGAATAATGAGGCATGAGCTTGCCCATACATAGTGTAGCTCACATGAAGGGTACATATAAAATAATTTTGCACTCGATGTTTACACGAAATTATATTAATTTATTATAATTAAGTTAATTTATTAAGGTGAAACATACATTAATTTAATGATAAGAATATTTCTATAAGGTGAAACATATTAGTTTAGTGATAAGAATATTTATAATATATTTAGTATAATTTCATAAATAAAACTCATAAAAGAAAAAAAAGCTAGTTATGATAGTTCATCAACATTTTTAATGGATTATATCAGGTATATAATTTTTTGATGGTATATGTTGTATGGGCATAATAATTGTAAATCACATGTAGTTTGGGCATATGCTAATAATTTGTTTGTCCATATATATATGGTCTTGTTTAATAATTGATAATCCTTTTAATTGGCTAGTAAACATTTATTATTTCGAATTCAAACTATATGTGATATATTGATAATGTAAATAAAAAAGATTAAAACACAGTTATAATTAGTATCAGAAGAAATATTAAGGTATAAATAACTTAAACGTGTAATTTCACTTGAATTCAGCTGATATTTATGTCATTCAATTTTGGGTGTGTAAAAGTAGGCAATATAACTTCCATAAACTTAAATAAGTAAACTAAATAAGTGAACACATGTGTTCTATATGACAATTCACATTCTACCAATAACCAATATGTGAGTTAGGAGCCTGCGTGTCTACTTGTTGAATTCTATACACAAGTATAACTATCTACCTGTCCACACTCAAAGCTAAAGGGCATAAATATCCGTTGAAGTCGAGTTAAATGACACATTTATGTATAATGGCTATGTTAAAAGCACATTACTTTGGTGCATGCATTTTACGATATTGTAAGATTTCCTCACACACATAAAATAACATTACAAACAAATATAACAGAATAAGGATAAATTATTGAGACGTCCACAATATGATTTGCGTCCGGAGAAGGGCCAGAAGGGTCTAGAGGTTGTCGAGTGCCGCACGGTCTTAGCAGATTCTCTAGGTCCGTGACATTATGCTCTATAAATAACATACAATTGAACTTCACTTCATGTCAACTATAGAACAATTAGTTTCATCAATCCTCTGGGAAACCTAAATATCTATAAATAAGTTCAGCAACTGGTTTCGCGTCACCTGGTTGATATGGAACAAGAGACCCTGGATCCATATCCGAGATAGTCTTGTATAACGTTTGTGGACGAGAACAATACAGATGTTTTCTCTCAGCCAGTTCTTCTGCGAGCTCGCTTTGATGGTTGTCCATTAGATCCTCATTGACTACCACTATTAACGGTTTGCCCAGTTGTAATGTCTCAAATATGCTCCCTGAACCTGCAGTACTCAAATGTGTGATTACATAGCCTTAGTCTTGCAACTTTTGAAGTCCTATAATGACAAGAAATATCGGTTGTTTTCCCTATTCACAACAAGTTTTACAAATTATTACTTTAGAACTCCATAACTCAAAAGGACAAAAATCTTAAGCTTAATGTCTGGTTCCTCTTCTGCTCAGAAGCGAAATGCATGAACTTTACAGCCAATCATATGCCTTATGAGGCCACTAGCAGTAACGGTCGAAAATATTTGCAAGCAGAGATTGACCTTAAATCACATCATGAGATAGACGTGTTAAAGAAAACAGAAACATTTCAACATACTTGGAAACCCGACTCCCCCAATGATTCTGTGTCAGTTATTGTGACCATTGGAACAGTATGAAAATGTTTCAAGTGTCTCAGTGAGAGAGCTAACTTTGGGTTTTAGCAACATACAACTAGTATCTAGATCTATGAGTTAATTTCCCTAGTGAGACCTAATATATATGCATTATAATGAAACAATGATATCCAAAAGGCTAGTTGCTCTGATCCGAGTAGAAGGGAGAGTAGACGTAGAAAAGTTACGAGACCCTAAAACAAAGACAATAGAAAGTACCAACACATATAGTACTGGTGTTTTGTTGTTGTGGTTAGGAAGGGAGTAATTCATGTATTCAAATAAGCATAGCTAATACAATGTTTGGTAGCATTTTAGTTGTTTTGTATAAAATTACCAACTAAGGAGTTTGGTCATTATTTTACAACCCCACATAAATAAAGCAGTTATAAGTTATGAAAATGAAATAACTAAACAATGCATAATTAATATCTACATTTCTAATACATGCATAACTCTAACTAGAAATCGAACAACCCCTTAAATGTATAAAGCTAAGAACATTGTCAACCATGAATTACCTGCGTGGCTGATAACAAGTGATGCTGACTTCAAATAGTCAGCTATGCTTGATGA
The DNA here is from genome assembly GCA_022817965.1 of Solanum lycopersicoides. NCBI lineage: Eukaryota > Viridiplantae > Streptophyta > Magnoliopsida > Solanales > Solanaceae > Solanum > Solanum lycopersicoides. The sequence continues at coordinate 3,929,183 of CM040629.1, forward strand.
AAATGTGAAGTAGTCCAGCGCTGGAGAACCATTTTTAGCTGTCGACTGGAAAGATAAAAGCAAGATATAAAAGACCAGAAATAAATGAATTATTACTGGGCAAAGAAGAATTGTCGAGTGAGACGAGTAAATTTTGCATAGGTAGATATATGTAAGTGAGTAAGCGTGTAAAAGTGTCCATTTCTATAGAAGGGTTAAAAGAGATTCCATACCAAATTGCAACAAAGCCTAACATAAGAAGCATAAAACTAATAGGGTCCGTAAGTTTAATGAGATGGGAGCACCCAAAAGAACCTAAATGTAATGCCATGTCACACTTTCCAAATCTATTGTTTTATTGTCCTTCAAGACAGTTGAGACTTGGTAACCACATGTAGGATCTCGGCTTGTTAAATAGTTCAGCATGCTAAGGTCTAGTCATTACTCGGATTAAAGCTTATCCAAGCATATGCAAACATAAATTCTTCAGAACTTTCAATTTACTTTGTTAAGCAGACTTACTTACAAGTGGTAAGAAAGCAACATGTGATGTGTGGGTTAGGTGAATATTGCCGGTTGGAACCTTGCTGCAGACAGCCTTGTATTTGAGAGGAAAAGGGTAGAGGGATGGGTCAATCATCCACCAAGTTCCGAATGGAGGTATATGCGAGGAAGAGGGTAGAGGAATGGGTCTATCATCCAAGTGTTAAATGGTGCGTCACTGGCCTTTCGAGATTTTTCAGTTATATAACAAAGAAAAGAACCCTATACTTTCTTCATAGCAAGAAAAACAAAAACAAAACAGCAATTTTTTCAAAAATCCTGGAAAAACAGCAACTTTGCATCATTTCTCGAAATTTAACTAACTCGTAGTTCTTCACTTAATTAGGCAACTCAACAAGATTTGCATTTTTATTTTATTTTTGTTGTTGGTTTCCTCACGATACCCACTCTGGAACTCACTAATCCATATTCCCGCTGCTTAAGGCCCATTAAAAGGGGAACTCGGATTTTTTTCATTCTCAAGGCTCGAACTTAAACGACTGCTTAAGGGCGGGGCGATATCCATACCACAATAACTCTAATTCTTCTATTTTTTCCTTGAGGGGGACATTTGTTGGATCTCCAATCAAAGTAGAAACTGAAAAGCTGAAATTTTTAGCTACAAATGTGCTTACAGCAAAAAACAAATATCAAGAGAAATGCCAATTACCTTGTGGGGATATACAATCCTCGCCCCATTTGAATAAGAATATCAGTGTAACCTTTCTTGAACAATTCATTCTTAACTTCAGGAGTATCCACTGCTCTTACAAGGGCATCAAAAGAAGTTGTCCCCACGGTCACAAAAACTACTCTCTTCTCCTTCGCAATATCATCTATATCACCATTTGAATTTCAAATTACATTCAACAATTCAATCTGCAATTAACATTATCCATACAGATACACATCAAAGCAATAGAGAACAATATTGAAGGGGGATTTCAAATGGACAAACGGAGAAAAACTTTGCAGAGTTTCCTGTAATCATATTATCCAACCTTCAAAACAAATAATCGTGCAATAACCAAAATAGAAAGCTAAAACAAGCCGTCAAATGCAATAGCGGGACATCTAAAACCTCAATTGAATTAGAAAACTCAAGTTTAAACGAAAATTACAAAGAAAACAAAACATTGTTCATTATTTGAACCTAGGTTAAAGCTAAAATAACGATCAACGGCGAGAATTTGCACATATTTGAATGAAAATCAGACCTGCAGAACTCAAGTATAGATAAAATATCCTAAACTAAATAATCAAAGAGATCAGCTAAGTGCACACAAGAAGCATAAATGAAAAATACAATAGGCATTTATGTGATATGAAGCAGAACTGTAAAAAAAAAAAGAGAAAACGGAAGGAACGTTACCTTTTCCGGTGGAGCGAACTGAGACGACGAGTGAGAAGAGAGCTCCGGTGGCCGGCAATTGAGAGACTGAAAACCGTTCAGATTTCGGGTCCATTTAGGCCTGCTAGGAGGAGTTATCAGTTGGGCCATGGGCTTTCTAGTTAAATGGGCTCTAAATTATATTTGAAGAATTGACCTAAACTCCTTTCTTTAAGTTATTAGAGAAAATTTCAGAAATATCGAAGTAATAGATATAATAAAACTCTATAGCTATAATTTTGATAATCATGCTCTATAGCTATAGTTTCATTTTTTATGGAACCTGTAGTTTGTATATTTCACTTGCGAATATACAAATAGCGTGAGTATATACAAATGGAGGCTGCAGTTTGTATATTTCGTTTGTCAATTTGTTTATTTGTATATTCGCAAGCGAAATATACAAATTCTATATTTATACATATAGGTACTTTTCAGAACTCTGTCGGTATATTTTTCTTGCCAATATACTAACAGGGTAATTCATTATGAATATTTCATATAAATCGTATACAATTAGTTAGGGTAAGCATATACAAATTCAGGATTTATACAATCATGAACTAGATTATACACATTCTAAATTTGTGCAATCAGAGACTGAATTATACAATTTCGGGATTTATATAATTAGGAAATCAAATAGCGAAATTTCACGAAATTGTAGTCGTGGATTTAAAATAATTGAAAATATAGCTATATTACATAATATACTATAAATATTTGTCATTTCGCGTAATTTTCCCATATTATTATGTATAATTTATTATTTTTTTAAATCATTTATTTGTCTTATTTACTTTTATTTCGTTTAAAAAGATAGTATGTATCTCTTTCTTTTTTGTCAACTCTTCAATTTCAACTTTACACGTGACATTCCTTTCATGCCAAGAAAGAGTTCTAACTCCGTGATATTGGTTGTTCTTTCTACCTAAACTTCTGGCTAACGACAAGAGAAAAGAAGGGACAAATCAAGCCGGAAACTTCTGGACAAAATATCTTCCTCTGATTCGATAGTGAGTTTGCTTCTTCAATGTCGTAGTCTTAATCTAGAAATGTATTAATAAACTTAATCGAAATCGTTGGAATGAGAGAGTCGTGAGACAATCGCCAATAGTATAAATCAACCCACCAATTTTAAGATCTATTGTTTTTTGTAATATCAGTGAGATGGGAAGTAGTTTAAAGAGATTTCTTCTGGTGAGGTATTCTGACAATTGGTTTTTTCTTTTAAAAGAAACTGTTTGTTTTCTATGGTAGATATAATTATAATATAGTATATATAATTATTATATTTTTTGCCCATAATGAAGCTAAAATAGTTGTTTAAATTTTGCCTTCATATAATAAATGGAAGTAGATATTTATTTATTTATTTTAACTATATTTTTTTTATATTCTCTGAACAGAAGAATAATGAGGCATGAGCTTGCCCATACATAGTGTAGCTCACTGAAGGGTACATATAAATAATTTTGCACTCGATGTTTACACGAAATTATATTAATTTATTATAATTAAGTTAATTTATTAAGGTGAAACATACATTAATTAAATGATAAGAATATTTCTATAAGGTGAAACATATTAGTTTAGTGATAAGAATATTTATAATATATTTAGTATAATTTCATAAATAAAACTCATAAAAGAAAAAAAGCTAGTTATGATAGTTCATCAACATTTTTAATGGATTATATCAGGTATATAATTTTTGATGGTATATGTTGTATGGGCATAATAATTGTAAATCACATGTAGTTTGGGCATATGCTAATAATTTGTTTGTCCATATTATATGGTCTTGTTTAATAATTGATAATCCTTTTAATGGCTAGTAAACATTTATTATTTCGATTCAAACTATATGTGATATATTGATAATGTAAATAAAAAAGATTAAAACACAGTTATAATTAGTATCAAGAAGAAATATTATGGTTATAATACACTTAAACGTGTAATTTCACTTGAATTCAGCTGATATTTATGTCATTCAATTTTGGGTGTGTAAAAGTAGGCAATATACTTCCATAAACTTAAATAAGTAAACTAAATAAGTGAAACATGTGTTCTATATGACAATTCACATTCTACCATAACCAATATGTGAGTTAGGAGCCTGCGTGTCTACTTGTTGAATTCTATACACAAGTATAACTATCTACCTGTCCACACTCAAAGCTAAAGGGCATAAATATCCGTTGAAGTCGAGTTAAATGACACATTTATTGTATAATGGCTATGTTAAAAGCATTACTTTGGTGCATGCATTTCACGATATTGTAAGATTTCCTCACACACAATAAAATAACATTACAAACAAAATATACAGAATATTTAAGGATAAATTATTGAGACGTCCCGCACAATGCCAGCTGATTTGCGTCCGGAGAAGGGCCAGAGGGTCTAGAGGTTGTCGAGTGCCGCACGGTTCTTAGCAGATTCTCTAGTCCGTGACATTATGCTCTATAAATAACATACAATTGAACTTCACTTCATGTCAACTATAGAACAATTAGTTTCATCAATCCTCTGGGAAACCTAAATATCTATAAATAAGTTCAGCAACTGTTTTCGCGTCACCTGTTGATATGGAACAAGAGCACCTGGATCCATATCCGAGATAGTCTTGTATAACGTTTGTGGACGAGAACAATACAGATGTTTTCTCTCAGCCAGTTCTTCTGCGAGCTCGCTTTGATGTTTTTCCATTAGATCCTCATTGACTACCACTATTAACGGTTTGCCCAGTTGTAATGTCTCAAATATGCTCCCTGAACCTGCAGTACTCAATGTGGTGATTACATAGCCTTAGTCTTGCAACTTTTGAAGTCCTATAATGACAAGAAATATCGGTTGTTTCCCTATTCACAACAAGTTTTACAAATTATTACTTTAGAACTCCATAACTCAAAAGGACAAAAATCTTAAGCTTAATGTCTGGTTCCTCTTCTGCTCAGAAGCGAAATGCATGAACTTTACAGCCATCATATGCCTTATGAGGCCACTAGCAGTAAGCGTCGAAATATTTGCAAGCAGGATTAACCTTAAATCACATCATGAGATAGACGTGTTAAAGAAAACAGAAACATTTCAACATACTTGGAAACCGACTCCCCCAATGATTCTGTGTCAGTTATTGTGACCATTGGAACAGTATGAAAATGTTTCAAGTGTCTCAGTGAGAGAGCTAACTTTGGGTTTTAGCAACATACAACTAGTATCTAGATCTATGAGTTATTCCCTAGTGAGACCTAATATATATGCATTATAATGAACACATGATATCCAAAGGCATAGTTGCTCTGATCCGAGTAGAAGGGAGAGTAGACGTAGAAAAGTTACGAGGCCCTTAAAACAAAGACAATAGAAAGTACCAACACCATATAGTAAGTGGTGTTTTGTTGTTGTGGTAGGAAGGGAGTAATTCATGTATTCAAATAAGCATAGCTAATACAATGTTTGGTAGCATTTTAGTTGTTTTTGTATAAAATTACCAACTAAGGAGTTTGGTCATTATTTTACAACCCCACATAAATAAAGCAGTTATAAGTTATGAAAATGAAATAACTAAACAATGCATAATTAATACTACATTTCTAATACATGCATAACTCTAACTAGAAATCGAACAACCCCTTAAATGTATAAAGCTAAGAACATTGTCAACCATGAATTACCTGCGTGGCTGATAACAAGTGATGCTGACTTCAAATAGTCAGCTTGCTTGATGAAAATGTGAAGTGTCCAGCGCTGGAGAACCATTTTTAGCTGTCGACTGGAAAGATAAAAGCAAGATATAAAAGACCAGAAATAATGAATTATTACTGGCAAAGAAGAATTGTCGAGTGAGACGAGTAAATTTTGCATAGGTAGATATATGTAGTGAGTAAGCGTGTAAAAGTGTCCATTTCTATAGAAGGGTTAAAAGAGATTCCATACCAATTGCAACAAAGCCTACATAAAGAGCATAAAATAATAGGGTCCGTAAGTTTATGAGATGGGAGCACCCAAAAGAACCTAAATGTAATGCATGTCACACTTTCAAATCTATTGTTTTATTGTCCTTCAAGACAGTTGAGACTTGGTAACCACATGTAGGATCTCGGCTTGTTAAATAGTTCAGCATGCTAAGGTCTAGTCATTACTCGGATTAAAGCTTATCCAAGCATATGCAAACATAATTCTTCAGAACTTTCATTTACTTTGTTAAGCAGACTTACTTACAAGTGGTAAAAAGCCTTTCAAACCAAAAGTTCCGAGCAGAGTCACCATTTCCGATTTCATAGTAATACTTTGTATCATACTATAACAGAGGAAAACATAACTGATCAAACTAGACAAAACTTTATGCAAATACAATAACATGATGTATATGACACTTAAACGAAGAGATGAAATTGCGATTCTTTCCTTGTCTAAAACTATAAAAACGAAGAGTTTGTATTACCTGAAGTCCGTTAAGAAAGCACTTGTGTATATATCCAGACTTGTAGGTGTAAAATGTGTAGTTTGTGAATGATCCCTTAGCTTTAAAATCATATTTTCCCTTAGATAATCCGTAACGTACTTCACTAGACCCCGGTTTATCAGGCGTAACCCATGAGACTATTACAGATTTTCCTTCATAGTCACCCTGTGTTATATGCACCTATAGTAGAATGAAGTTATTAGCATTTCAGATGACACGACACACGTTGTTATCTCGAAAAAGCATGTTCATGAAAGAACTAGTAGCATAATAAGAAACTGCATTTTATCCACAGTAAACAGAACGTTGCACTCGAAGATTATGAGTAACAGTTGTCGATACTACAATGTATTTCATCATCACCTACACAGTTGTAACAGCACACGAGAAGAGAACTACTAGTGGTTGAACTCGAAAAGGGGGATTGCTGTCAAATGCCTAGAGGACTCGGCTTGGCCAAACCTCATTAAATTTTCGTGTTACATTCTCTTTTGTATTTGCTTTGATTGTGTGATTGTGTGATTGCGTGCTAGTTACCCCACAATCTTCCACAACACTTGCCTTAGGCAAATCCCATATCGTAATGGTCATATAAAACGAGTTCAGGATTCATTCAACCGTTGAGGCATCTTTTGGTTAAAAGCACAAAACCTGAAGGCCCAAAATCGTAGAGTCGACTCATAACTCATAAGGGTCGGGCCAAAGCAGACAATACCTTAACAGTTGAACCTACGCTATGACAGCAATGATCATACACAACTTTGTAAATCTGAGTATGCAATTTGACACTGAGTTATATAAATCATGCTATACTCGAATTGAACATAATTATATCAAGTTCGCGATATATTGTTGTAGAAGATCAAAACAGAACAAAAGGTAAAAGTAACTTACTTGTTGTGGAGCATTGTAACCTTTAGGAACTGCAAACACTTCATTATCAAGAGGGATATCAACAGCTGGAAACTCTTTACGAACAAATGAACTCGTTACACCAGCATTCCCATTGTCTATCAATGTAAAAAACACGAACAATGAAAAGAAGAGATGAAGGAACATTGCCTCCCTCTCAAGTAACAATATTTCAACGAAACCAATTAACGATTCACTGCATCAACAACAAACCAATATAGTCATTAAAAACGGAAAATTTTGAAGGCAAACATTATGCTAAAGAAGAAAAAAAAATCAAAGTATATGCTTAGATGAACATATATATCTATGTTTGTTGATAAATAACAAAAAATAATTGATCAAATTCGCGGACGTTCCTATGAGGAAAAACTCATGATACTAGAACTCATGCCTTATCGAGCAGACTAAATTGGGAAGTAAGACAAACAAACTGAAACGTAGAAAGGGCGTTTCACTTGTACCTTTTTGTGTCCGTCTTTATTTATACTGTCAACGTATATAACGAATTTGAATTAGAACAACATGAAAGTGATAAAAGAAAAAGTACCTTTAAGAATTGAAATTAATCAAAAGCTAGGTAGGGAATTGAAGTGAAAAAATATTGGGAAGTTGTTTATTTTTTGGTATTGTTAGTATTATTATTAGTATTATTATTGAAATAGAATTGTTTAATTTGATGAGTGAACTTTGAGTATAAGTAGAAAACTTTGAGTAAAGATAGCAGCATGATATGGATCAAGATTGGATCATTCAAAATGTGTTGTCTCAGTCAATTATTGGATGGAATGTCACTATCTTTGTATTATTTTTTTTATATTCATATTAAATTTTGATTAAATTTATATTTATGTCGAGAAGTTTTATATTGTGCGTTAAAAGGACTCCCTCACGATGAAAGGATTTTCATACATTTAATTGCACGATTTGTTCTTTAAATAGACTGATCTTTAATTTTTATATTTAAAATTAACTTATGTCTACTGGAGCATAAGTTCTTTTAAGATAAGAGACAAATATAAGTTCTTTAAAAGCGTGGGGCATTAACTTGTTGATTTAAGTTGTGTTGTCTCAGTCAATTATTGGATGGGATGTCTCTTTCTACTTTTTTTTTTTTTTTAATTTTCGACTAGATATTTTGTATATATATTATGATTTGATTAAGTTTAAATTTATGACAGGAAATCTTATATCTCACTTACAAAGCGGTTTTCATACATTCGATTACATGATTTTATCTGATTTATTTTAAATTTTATTATCTTTTAAATCAACTTAAATCGTGATTTATGTGATTTAAAAAAACATGTTATTTTTTTTAATAACAATGATGTCCAGATCAGATCGCGTTAAGTATAAATCAACCAGTTTTAAGATCTAGTTTATTTTGTTTTTTTGTAATATCAGTGAGATGGGAAGTTGTTTAAAGAGATTTCTTCTGACAATTGGTTTTTTCTTTAAAAGAAACTGTTTGTTTCTATTGTAGATATAATTATAATATAGTATATAATAATTATTATATTTTTGCCCATAATAAAGCTAAAATAATTGTTTAAATTTGTGCCTTCATAAAATAAATGGAAGTAGATATTTATTTGTTTTAACTATATTCTTTTTCATATTCTCTGAACAAGAAAGAATTATGAGGCATGAGCTTGCCCATACATAGTGTAGCTCACATGAAGGGTACATATAAAATAATTTTGCACTCGATGTTTACACGAAATTATATTAATTTATTATAACTAAGTTAATTTATTGAGGTGAAACATACATTAATTTAATGATAAGAATATTTCTACAAGGTGAAACATATATTAGTTTAGTGATAAGAATATTTATAATGTATTCAGTATAATTTCATAAATAAAGCTTTGAATATAAAATGCGCAAAACTTATCTCTACCTCGTAAAAGACAAAAAGCTATTTATGATAGTTCATCAACATTTTTAATGGATTGATTTGAATATCAGGTGTATAATTTTTTGATGGTATATGTTGTATGGGCATAATAATTGTAGCTCACATGTAGTATGGGCATATGCTAATAATTTGTTTGTCCATACATATATGGTCTTACTTAATAATTAATAATCCTTTTAATTGGCTAGTAAACTTTTATTATTTCGAATTCAAACTGTGTGTTATATTGATAATGTAAATAAAAAAGATTAAAACACATAGTTATAATTAGTATAGAAAGAAGAAACATTAAGGTATAACAATATAAACATGTAATTTAACTTGAATTCAGCTGATATTTATTCATTCAATTTTGAGTGTGTAAAAGTAGGCAATATAACTTACATAAAGTTAAATAAGTAAACACATGTGTTCTATATGACAATTCGCATCCTACCAATATGTCAGGTAGGAGCCTGCGTGTCTACTGGTTCAATTCTACACAAGTATAACTATCTACATGTCCACACTCAAAGCTAGAGAGCATAAATATCCGTTGAAGTCGAGTTAAATGACACATTTATGTATAATGGCTATGTTAAAAAGCACATTAATTTGGTGCATGCATTTACCATATTGTAAGATTTCCTCAAACACATAAAATAACATTACAAACAAATATAACAGAATATTTTAGGATAAAGATTATGCTCTATAAATCACATACAATTGAACTTCACTTCATGTCAACTACAGAACAATAAGTTTCATCAATCCTCTGGGAAACCTAAATATCTATAAATAAGTTCAGCAACTGGTTTCGCGTCACCTGGTTGATATGGAACAAGAGACCCTGGATCCATATCCGAGATAGTCTTGTATAACGTTTGTGGACGAGAACAATACAGATGTTTTCTCTCAGCCAGTTCTTCTGCGAGCTCGCTTTGATGGTTGTCCATTAGATCCTCATTGACTACCACTATTAACGGTTTGCCCAGTCGTAATGTCTCAAATATGCTCCCTGAACCTGCAGTACTCAAATGTGTGATTACATAGCCTTAGTCTTGCAACTTTTGACGTCCTATAATGACAAGAAATATCGGTTGTTTTCCCTATTCACAAAAAGTTTTACAAATTATTACTTTAGAACTCCATAACTCAAAAGGACAAAAATCTTGAACCCATAAGCTTCAATGTCTGGTTCCTCTTCTGCTCAGAAACGAAGTGCATGAACTTTTCAGCTAATCATATGTTTATGAGGCCACAAGCAATAGCAGCCGAAAACATTTGCAAGCAGGGGTTGACATTAAATCACATCATGAGATATACGTGTTAAAGAAAACAGAAACAATTCAACATATTTGGAAACCCGACTCCCCCAATGATTCTGTGTCAGTTATTGTGACCATTGGAACAGTATGAAAATGTTTCAAGTGTCTCAGTGAGAGTAACTTTGGTTTTTGGCATCATACAACCAGTCTATGGGTAAATTTCCCTAGGCAGGGCTAATATATACGCATTTAAATGGAACAATGATATCCAAAAGGCTAGTTGTTCTGATCCGAGTAGAAGGGAGAGTAGAGTTAGACACGTTAAGGAGACCCTAAAAACAATGACAAAAGAAAGTATACACCATATAGTGACTGGTGTTTTGTTGCTGTGATTAGGAAGGGAGTAATTCATGTATTAAAATAAGCATAGCTAATACAATGTTTGGTAGCATTTTAGTTGTTTTGTATAAAATTACCAACTAAGGAGTTTGGTTATTATTTTACAAACCCATATAAATAAAACAGTTATAGGTTATGAAAATGAAATAACTAAACAATGCATAATTAATCCCTACATTTCTAATACATGCGTAACTCTAACTAGCAATCGAACAACCCCTTAAATGTATAAAGCTAAGAACATTGTCAACCATGAATTACCTGCGTGGCTGATAACAAGTGATGCTGACTTCAAATAGTCAGCTATGCTTGATGAAAATGTGAAGTAGTCCAGAGCTGGAGAACCATTTTCAGCTGTCGACTGGAAAGATAAAAGCAAGATATAAAAGACCAGAAATAAATGAATTATTACTGGGCAAAGAAGAATTGTCGAGTGAGACGAGTAAATTTTGCAAGGGTAGATATATGTAAGTGACTGAGAGTGTAAAAGTGTCCATTTCTATAGGAGGGTTAAAAGAGATTCCATACCAAATTGCGACAAAGCCTAACATACGAAGCATAAAACTAATAGGGTCTGTAAGTTTAATGAGATGGGAGCACCCAAAAGAACCTAAATGTAATGCCACGTCACACTTTCCAAATCTATTGTTTCATTGTCCTTCAGGACAGTTGAGACTTGGTAACCACATGTAGGATCTCGGCTTGTTAAATATTTCAGCATGCTAAGGTCTAGTCATTACTCGGATTAAAGCTTATCCAAGCATATGCGAACATAAATTCTTCAAAACTTTCAATTTACTTTGTTAAGCAGACTTACTTACAAGTGGTAAGAAAGCAACATGTGATGTGTGGGTTAGGTGAACATTGCCGGTTGGAACCTTGCTGCAGACAGCCTTGTATTTGAGAGGATAAGGGTAGAGGGATGGGTCAATCATCCACCAAGTTCCGAATGGTGGTATATGCGAGGAAGAGGGTAGAGGAATGGGTCCATCATCCAAGTGTTAAATGGTGCGTCACTGGCCCTTCGAGATTTTTCAGTTATATAACAAAGAAAAGAACCCTATACTTTCTTCGCAGCAAGAAAAACAAAAATAAAACATCAATTTTTTCAAAAATCCTGGAAAATCAGCAATTTTGCATCATTTCTCGAAATTTAACTAACTCGTAGTTCTTCACTTAATTAGGCAACTCAACAAGAGTTGCGTTTTTATTTTATTTTTGTTGTTGGTTTCCTCATGATACCCACTCTGGAACTCGACTAATCCATATTCCCGCTGCTTAAGGCCCATTAAAAGGGGAACAGGATTTTTTTCATTCTCAAGGCTCGAACTTAAACGACTGCTTAAGGGCGGGGCGATCCTATCCATACCACAATAACTCTAATTCTTCTATTTTTTCCTTGAGGGGGACATTTGTTGGATCTCCAATCAAAGTAGAAACTGAAAAGCTGAAACTTTTAGTACAAATATGCTTACAGGAAAAAACAAATATCAAGAGAAATGCCAAATTACCTTTGTGGGGATATACAATCCTCGCCCCATTTGAATAAGAATATCGGTGTAACCTTTCTTGAACAATTCATTCTTAACTTCCGGAGTATCCACTGCTCTTACTAGAGCATCAAAAGAAGTTGTCCCCACGGTCACAAAAACTACTCTCTTCTCCTTCGCAATATCATCTATATCATCCATTTAGAATTTCCAAATTACATTCAACAATTCGAATCTGCAATTATCATTACCATACACAGTACACATCAAAGCAATAGAGAATAACATTGAAGGGGGATTTCAAATGGACAAACAGAGAAAAACTAAGCAGAGTTTCCTATAATCATATTATCCAAACTTCAAAACAAATAATCGTGCAATAACCAAAATAGAAAACTAAAACAAGCCGTCAAATGCAATAGCGGGACATCTAAAAGCTCAATTGAATTAGAAAACTCAAGTTTAAACGAAAATTACAAAGAAAACAAAACATTGTTCATTATTTGAACCTAGGTTAAAGCTAAAATAACCATCAACGGCGAGAATTTGCACATATTTGAATGAAAATCAGACCTGCAGAACTCAAGTATAGATAAAATATCATAAACTAAATAATCAAAGAGATCGCTAAGTGCACACAAGAAGCATAAATGAAAAATACAATAGGCATTTATGTGATATGAAGCAGAACTGTAACAAAAGAGAAAACGGAAGTAACGTTACCTTTTCCGGTGTAGCTAACTGAGACGACGAGTGAGAAGAGAGCTCCGGTGGCCGGCAATTGAGAGAATGAAAACCGGTCAGATTTCGGGTCCGTTTAGGCCTGCTAGGAGGAGTTATCAGTTGGGCCATGGGCTTTCTAGTTAAATGGGCTCTAAATTATATTTGAAGAATTGACCTAATGTTAAAAGAAAAAATTATATCAATTGGTACATTTTAATAAATAATTACTGATTTTAATAATATTTTTTATTAATTATCATTTATAGTAATACTATGTTAAATCTGTAATATGTATTAAAAGTGAATTATATATGCAATATATTTGAGTTATATATGAATTATAATTATTTTTTAAAATATATTATATTTGTTTGGTAAAAATTTGACACATTGTATAAAAAGTGTATTAAAATGTGTGATAAATGAATTATCTTTCATTAAAATTTGTATTATATGTGAATAAAAAATTATTCTTTGTAATATGAATTAAACTTGTATTATAAATGAATTAAAAGTGATCAAGTGAAAAAGAAATATTATTGCTATAAATGATAAATATTTTTTTATTATAGTATATTTATGTAAATTTTCCAAAGTTAAAAGAGAAAATTTAAGAAATATTGAAGTTAATAGATATAATAAGACTCTATAGCTATAATTGGGTAATCATGCTCTATAGTTATAGTTTCATTTCCTATGATAACTGTACTTTGTATATTTCACTTGCGAATATACAAATAGCATAAGTATATACAAATGGAGGATGCAGTTTGTATATTTCGTTTGTCCATTTGTTTATTTGTATATTCGCAAATATACAAATTCAATATTTACACAAATAGGGTAAGTATACACAAATTCTATATTTATAAATTTACTTTTCCGATATATTTCTCTTGCCAATATACTGACAGGGTAATTCATTATGAATATTTCATATAAATTGTATACAATTAGTTAGGGTAAGCATATACAAATTATGAATTTATACAATCAGGAACCGAATTATACACATTCTGAATTTGTGCAACCAGAGACCGAATTATACAATTTCGGGATTTATACAATTAGGAAATCAAATAGCAAAATTTCATGAAACTGTAGTCATGGATTTAAAATAATTGAAAATATAGCTATATTACATAATATACTATAAATATTTGCCATTTCGCCTAATTTTCCCATATTATTATGTATAAATTTTTTTTTAAAAAAATTATTTGTTTGTCTTATTCTTCTTTTATTTCGTTTAAAAAATAGTATGTATCTCTTTTCTTTTTTGTCAACTCTTTAATTTCAACTTTACACGTGACATTCCTTTCATGCCAAGAAAGAGTTCTAACTCTGTCATATTGGTTGTTCTTTCTACCTAAACTTCCAGCTAACAACAAGAGAAAAGAAGGGACAAACCAAGCCGGAAACTTCTAGCTTTATTACCGGACAAAATATCTTCCTCTGATTCGATAGAGAGTTTGCTTCTTCAACGGTGTAGTCTTAATCTAGAAATGTGTTAATAAACTTGATCGAAATCATTGGGAATGAGAGAGTCGTGAGTATCCATCGTTCTGTCAGCATGCAAAAACATGTTCTCATGAGCCTTCTGTGTCGTTTGAACACTCCAACTTACAAAAATGATCATATAAACACCTTCAAAAATGTATGTCACGTCAACATTAGGTGTTCACATGACACAATAAGAATGAGTTGGAAGTGTTTAAGTGTCAGTTGAGGCTAAATTTGAGATGTCAGAATATGCACTCTCAAAGTTCGGATACTTACTTGCCAGTAGAGGTCAAGTTTGAATGTTTGCTTATGTAATCAACAATAACATACTCACTGTAATCTCATAATCGATCACAAAAACAAAAACAAAAAACAAGCAATATATATTCAATACAAATCAATTTTGCTAGACAAGTGAAATATCTTCAATGGTGAAGCAACCTCATACCCTTGAAGCAATCTTAATACTAAAGAAGATTTCAACACTCCAAAACATATGAAACTTCATTCAATTTCTGCATTTTTATCACAGCTCTCTCGTTCTCGTCTCGTTTTAACTTTCTTTTTTCTCCGACTAACCAAGGATCGGAATTTGTCTAGATAATCTACAGATCACAATGAGCGCGCCAAGCGCTTATGGCTAAAGAATGAGATCATTGAACCTACCTTACATGATATCCTACTAGAACAAATATTAGACCTTGTAGTAAAAAAGACAAAAAAACAAACAGAATCTATGTATCTGGCTTAAATTAAGCTTGAAAATGAAGACGTGAACTCGTAAGGAATGTTGGCGAGAGGACCTCTCTGGCATGCAAGCTCGTGGATGTCCTTCACGATGTCAAAAACTGCATCGGGTTGTGCAAGTTTAAGTGCATTCTCTGATATAGTTTTGCGCTCATCCTCTTTGGTGCTAAACCACTCTGCAACAATCCGGGCTGTTTCCTTGGGGCTTCGTGTGAAAACACCAGCTCCATTGTCCACAACGTATGGAACGTTTCCTTTTTCCTGAGAAATACATAACGGAAATGTAAATCAGTAAACACGGTCATAACAGCAGCTATACTACGATAGCTAGCAGTCGAATAATCAAATGTTTTGATTTCACTAACTTGTCCGGGAATGTAGTCGTTGAGAATAATTGGCAGACCTCTGATTAATGCTTCTGCAATTGTACCTGGTCCAGCCTACAGGTGAAAGTAACTGAATATTTAGTCCCACATTCTGAACAATGCACAAAAAAGAATACACGACAACAAACGCGGAGCCAGAAGTTGAAGCTTATGGGTTCGGAGTTCTAGTACCTTCCAAATTATTGGGTTCTAAATTAATATTTGTACATATTCAATGGATATTTAGTACAAAAATACAGAGTTTGGACCAAGACTCTCGAGTTTAGTTGAACATGTAATAACTGAAGTGCTAGCTCTGCCCCTGCATAGCGATGCTAAAATAGGAGTGCATTGACATACCTTTGTGATAATGCAGTCGCAAGCACCCATCCACTTCTCCATCTGTTTCTGAAATCCTTTAATCTAAAGATAGCAAGAAGAAAAATATTCAATATATTTTTCGATTGTCAAGTAAAGCTGAGGTGTTAATGTAGTTCCGTAAGGTGCGTTCATACTCAAAAGAATCTAGTTCTGTTTTACCTTGACTGGGATGTTCCATTCGAGTGATTGTAATGTGGAAGCTAGCTCTTCATTGCGTCCACATATGACAACCATTTGACCAATAGGTTTCTCCATTTCTTTATCGAAAAGAGCTTCTCCGAGAGCCTTTGCAGTTATTTTCACTGGTCCCATCCCTTCACCTCCGCCCATCAGCAACACTGCCGGCAACGTGGGATCCATCTCGAGCTCTACTCTGAGGTCATCCTATAACAAGTATTGAGAAAACAATAAGAAAAAGTAGAAGTGAATTATGAATTCGAAGGACTGCAATTCTGTTGTAAATGAATGAAACATTCACCTTGGTAAATATTGCTCTACAAAAAGAGGGACGAATAGGCAACCCAAAAACTCGTGTTTGAGATTCTTCCAATCCATCAAATAAAGCCCTCTTTGCTACCTCCTCAGCGGGGCAGTACAATCGATTGACCCCAGGATGAAACCTATCGTTCGAAAGAGGATACCAGTTAAACTAACATAATTGACATGAAAGCTGTATTGTCTAGACTCTCCAAGAATGTCACTGCACCCATGTTGGATCCTCCAAAAATGCACTACTTTTGGATGATCCAACATGCACATGATGGATTTTTTGAAGAGTCCGAGCAACATAGCAAGAAAGGATTAGATATATCCAAACTCCAAATTAAGTTACTCGATAATTTACCATGTACGGTGGCAAGTACTGAGGTCTGTAATAACCGTGACAAATATTACTTTCTTTTGTAGACCTTGCCATTTTAGAACCCACAAAGGAATGTGCTGCATAAGAGGATGAACGCTTATGATTATGTCTGGCTTGTACTCCATCAGACCAGCCTCCACCTCCCTTCATTTTCACAAATCAATAATTAGATATATAACTTAAGCAACCAGGTCAGAAATCTTTCTTAACAAACGAAACAAGTCGATATTGACAAAATGATAAGATATGAAGCATTAAAGAAATGATTAAAGATTCTTGAATGTACTCAAAATACAGTACTATGATTGAAAATGATGAATTTATGGTGTTCTAACATAACCGGCGTATCAAGGAGTATCAAAGGAAAATCATTTAGAAAATAACAGAAGTCATAGGTTATCACGCTAAAAGAATACTCCCTCCCTTTCAATTTGTTTGTCTTACTTTATTTTTTAGTATGTTTCAGAAAGAATGTCTGGCAACTCTTTAGTTCTATTTTTTCACGTGGCATGTTTACCACAAGATTAAAGAACACTTAAGTACATTCTACATATCTTTCGTTTGAAACAACAAGTTTCAAAAGTTTTCATTACTTTCTTAAACCCCGTGCCTAGTCAAGACTAGACAAACAAATTTAAAGTGGAAGGAGTATCATTAACCATCGGAAGTATCAAACATCCAAAAAATTTTAAACAAAAGAAGGAACTATACTTGGCGTAAAAGGCGGCAATGGCAGCAAGATAGGCAGAGTGTATCCAACGAGGGGACGTGCCATGAAATGCAACCCTCCAAAGCTGAACATGTTTAACCATGAACTTGTATTGCTGTTCCATGGTGTTCAATGGCCATCCAGTGTATTCTTTCCAAACATCTTTTACGAAAACCTAAATCAATTGAACACATCTGACATTACCATATTGAAATATGAATTTGCAGTACGTCCAATAAAGACTTCATTAGGCATGCCATACCATGGGAGGGAAAAAACTAGAAACTAAATTGTTAAACTTAACAAGAAAATATTTATGTAGAAGAAATATTTTAACCAGATGGGATCTCCACAAACATGAGAATTATGTAGATCAATACAACAAACACAATTTTTAGATGACAACACGAATCAACATTAAATCTCTAAGCAAGGGGATTCGGGGATTCACAATTCCAAACAAAAACTGCAATAAAAAGAGAAATTCAGATCAAGTATCTAGAAAACCAAAAAAATGTCATCCATTATAATATCTTTAACTTTCAAGAACTAATCAAAACTTCAAAGAAAACAAAAATGGCCTTTATCATTGGAAACTCAACACCTCAGTAAGACAAATGACTCGGTAATGCACATAGGACAACACGAATCGACATGGAATTTTTAAGCAAGGGGATTAATGGGACTCACAATTCCAAACTAAAAAAATGCAACGAAAAGAGCAATTCAGATCAAATAGCTAAAAAACCAGAAAGATAATAACTTTACGATGTAATATCCTAAAACTTTAAGAACTAATCAAAACTTCAAAAGAAAAAAATTTGGCCTTTATCATTGGAAATTCAATACCTCAATATGACAAATGACACAACAACACATAGGACAACGCAAATCGACATAGCATTTCTAAGCAAGGGAATTCACAATCCCACATAAAATGCAGCTATTCAGATTCAAAATAGCTAGAAAACCAGAAATATAATAACTTTACATTATACTTACATTATAATATCCTTAACTTTCAAGAACTAATCAAAACTTCAAAGAAAAAAACTTGGCATTCATCATTGGAAATTCAATACCTTAATATGACAAATGATACAATAATGCACATAGAACAACACGAATCGAAAAGGGATTCACAATTCCAAACAAACACAGCATTTCATATCAAATAACTAGAAAACCATAAAGATTGAAACTTTACATTATACTCATCCCCAAATTCCAAATGAAAAGCATCGCGAATCGCCTCAGCTGAAGCCCTGTGTCCACCCCCTGTATCACTCATCAAAATAAGCACATTTTTTGTCCTTTCAGCACCAAGCTGCACCATTTCCATTGTATCATTTTCATCTTGAAATTCAATATTACATCTCTTTGTAGTGTTGTTATTCCCTACAAACCCATAAACCCCAACTCTCTCCAACACAGTACTTATCGGATTCCTCATCGGAATCACTTCAGTCACCATTTCCCCTCAATTCTTGAAATCTCTACGTTTTGGTATAAAGTTCAAAAAAAAATCCCCCTTTTTAGCAAATGTATATCAAAATCAAACACCTACCCACATAAAGATTTCAAATTTCCAAGAAAAGAATGAATCCACCACCCCTTTGACCTGCCGGAAAATGGGGTTCTTTTTTCCGGCAAGATCAAAGAGTTGGGGATTAAAAAAAGAGGAAAATGGCTATAAAAACACAAAGGGTCAACAAAATTTCAAGAAAATGGAAGAATTGGACACCCTTTTAAAGGATTTTCAGAGAATTGAAAGCATGGAGAAATGGGAATTTTTCTTTTCTTTCTGTTAATAGGAGATGATGAAATGACAGAACAGACAGATATGTGGAGAATGGTTCTATATATTTGGTGGCAGTGTGTTTGAGGAGTTTTTTTGACATGACAAATTAAATACGTTCAAATTTGACCTCAGCTGACAACTAAAATATTTTAATTTTAAATATAAACGTCTGTATAAAGCTCTTATAAAATAATCATCCAGAGTCATGTCAGGATTAATCGATGAATTGGAGTGTTTAATTATCCGTTGAAATCAAGTTAAGCTGTCTAGATGTACACTTTTAAAGTTTGATTGATTACTTACCAGCTAAGAATAAATTTGAGTGTGTATTTATATTTTACGCTTTTTCTTAGCGTATACAAATATAACTTGATAAAAATAAATAACTATTTTTACTTTTATTTTTTAATAATTATGAATTGTGATGTCTTGAATTGTTACTCTTATGTGTTATCTCTCATTAGACATGATTTGAAATCTATTATTTTTATTAATTTAATAATATATATTTATAGAATTCGAGTCAAAATATTAAATATTAGATTTATCTTATATAATTTTTGTCAAATTAAATTATATCACATAAATTAAAACGTTTGAAATTTGATTTTGAACTGATTGTAAAAAAATACATTGTGGTGGTCCTTCCATATGTCTTTGACAGATGTGTGCATACATTCAATGAGAATTAAAATCTTATTATATGATATAATATATAGTTTTCATGGACCATTGCCAAGTTTATTGAGTTGTATTTAGTCCTAAAAAAGGAAGGTACCTTTTTGAAATTTCAAAATTTTAAATTTAAAACTTAAAAAAGTGCCTTAATTAGAAAGAAGTTACAATAGTAGAAAAAGACAGAAAAAGGAAAGTCACAATTCACAAATGAGGTACACATGGTGTTGTCTGTTGCCATTTTCAAAGATTATTTAACCTTTTAGAGTCGTTTGATTCGTAGACAAAGTTATTTCAAGAGTATTGTCCTGAAACTATAATCCAAAAAGTAATTTATGACATCTTGGAGGTAGAATAAATATCAAATTAGAATGAATAACGTGAGATATCCAAAAATAAGGTTGCGATTATATTTATATTCCGTTTGGTTAAAGGTATAAATCCAAAATTAATGTTACGATTAAATATATACTATATTTAATTGAAGGTATACATTTACACCTCCAACCAAAGAAAATATAATTTAATCTTTAACTTAATCTTGATATATCTCACCTTATCTGACGTACCAAACGACCTGCAGTTTAAGATAAGATAGTATAATCCATCAAAATTGCATCAATTTGTCATACACTAATGTCTTATAATAAATTCTATTAGAGTAAGACTAATACATCACAAATATTTTCAAAGAAAACACTGAAAAGTTTATACTGATTGTTGATGCATCTTGTAAAGCTACATTTCCCTCTCAATACATCTGGTATCCAAACGATTAAACGCGCACCCACTGCCTTTGACTCGAACTATACATAAACATAACAGATAGTTACAAAGTATCGAGATTTTAAGACATGTGTATATATGTCTACACAACTCGGAGCTTTTCAAATCCTGAATCTGCACCTGAAGTTATCTACATTCAGGTAGAAAAGCAAACCTACTCAATTGATGCCACGACAGATCGGGCAGGGAGGATCTGTTACATTGTCATGATGTGTTCTTTCCTCCAAACAATCAGCATGGTAAAGATGACCACAAACTAAAACTGCCACGATAGAGGGCTCATAGGAAGGTATGTTGCTATCGAGCATATAGCGTTTCTTTCTCAAAGGCTTCTGACATAATCCGCAAAACTGCTTGGTGACGTTGGAAGATGTTGCATTTGTTGCCAGTAAACTGGGCGCAACGCCAACACTTTCTGGTTTTTGAGGTTCACTCTGTTTACTCTCTGAAAAGAAATGCAAAGGAAGTCAAGTGAGAAGCAGAAAATAATATCAAAGATGTTAATAGTGCAGTGTTATCAAAAACATAAAGTGAAATGCTTGGGGCTTTAAGTGCAACGCAGGCGCAAAGGGAGCAAAAAAATACAAATATATATGTTTAGTCAAAGACTAATAATTATAGGCATGAATGACAAATATATGAACAAAGAAAAAAATTAAGATAAAATGAAATTTCAGTTGTTTAATGTCACCTCTTCGGAAGAAACTCACTGACAAAGAAAAGTATGACTTAGAAGATTGATGATAACACTAAAACATACTTTAAGCAAGGCGAAGAGCTCAACAAATTTTGAGCCTCGTTTGAAGGCCTAAGCGCGCCTTTGACAACACTATTTAAGTGTTGCTTAAAGTTGATTGGCTTAATACACGAACGACCACTTGAACTTGTTCAAACATTTTTGTTTTTCATTTAGACAACTAATCTAGAGGCCCTATGTATTGAACACCTTATGTTATCGAGAATGTGCCTATTGAACACGCCTTGATTGTACGTGTCTCTGTTTTGCAGAAAGATTGGATTTTTCGCAGGAGAAATTTTTTTGCAACTCCTCTTCTTCTTCCTACTCCCCGAAAAAACTGGTGTTGCCAGAAAATGAAGCTTTACAGAGTTCTTCATTTCAACTCCTCTCTCCATCTCTCTTTTCATGTCATGAATTTTTAATATTATTTTGGCTCATTAGTTTTATCTCTCACATCAAGAGCAAGTAACTTTCATGCACCTTAGTTTGTTTAGAATTGTAAGATAAGCGAACAATAGACACATTTTTTATGATACAAACCGTTCAATAAGTTGGGGCCCTAGATGGGTGTCTATGCCCGGTTCAGCCATTCAGGGGGTCGTCTATGTATTCAACCAAGTAGATACAAATAAAAGATAAGAGAATCACTCAAGACTGATACAAAAAGAACGAGAAACTTGATTTACAAGGCCACGTTTAATTTCTATTAGAACTATCTTACATTAGATGGCAAAACAAGAACTTGGCCTCCAAAAGAGACCAAGATCCTTGTGCAACTACTAAGGCGTTGCACAAGATGTATGTGGAAAAAGATAAGGAAATAAGTTGCACCTGTGTCATGTCCAGAATCCGAGTTGCATTTACTAGCTGACTTTGCAGACATCAGCTCATCATAAAAAGAAGTGGTCCTACCACGGGAAGTTGATGCCTCAGCATTATTAGCAGACCTCCGTCGAGTATAATGGAGCCCATAGTAGTGATGAGGATTCTTTGAACAGATTGCCTGGTCAATATTTCGACGGTGAACAATAGATGGTTGTTGACATTGTGTTGCCTTTGAAGAATCATCTATGATATCCATAATTGATGAGAAAGACTTTGTTGCATAGACATCAACTTGATGAGAGGTCTGCCAATTAATACAAGAAAAGATCTAAGAAGGATAAGCAAGAATATCGTAATGCCAAATCATTTAGTATTGGAACTCTTTCACCTCCCGATTATGTACATGAAGACCTTCCCCTTATAAATTTTTAAGGTGGGAATGTCACGACATTAATATTTAAGTCAATTAATCCCAACTCATCAATATCTATAGAGTACCGTATCAATCGAGCTGATATATTACATGATTCCCAAAAATGCAACAGATGCAGATGTGTAAGCAGAGTAACTTTGAAGATTGAACCACATAGCAAAACTAGCGGAAATATTTAACTACCATTGCATGACAGGAAAGAAAGCTAACCTGTCTCGACAATGCATCCATCCCAGGTGGAGGCAGCTGGTCTGCAGCGACATGAATAAAGCTTTGAATTACGATTCAAGTATTTGACTGTCATTTCTCAAGGAAACTAACTATGCAAGCACAATGAATATCTACCACAAACATTTTTTCATTCTGTAAGTATGTGTTAGTGTTGATTGGTAGGACTTAGGAGGGAAACTCCGTTGAACTCAAACAAATACTGAACGAACAAAAACCATCCTAGAATTTGTATGTCATGCTTCTAAGAATTTCTCACACGAAAAGCATTGCAATGATGGCGAGCTTCTTCTAGAAAGAATTTTATTCAAATAGAAGAAACTTAGCGCAGCTACACTTAAATATAAGGCAAAATAATCGGAATTTTCGGTGTGTGTGACAGCGATAGGGTAGATGGAATGGCATGGGATACTATACAGCAAAAGATCAAGTTTCCGTCAGACCATCTTCCGCATAAGTAGAAGAAAAGATGATGTAAATGGCATATGTTACATATCATAGTTGGGAACCAACGTAGTACGAAACGGAAGGAAAAGAAGTCTCGAGAAAATTGTGAGGAGTATGAAGAAGTGATCCCTTGACAGTTGAAGGTCATACACAGATAACGGTAAGTTAGCCACGAGGTCCTGTTCAACAATGCTTAGATATCCTATATCACTATACTAAAAGTCAGGAAATCCAATCAATAGTGAACATATTATTTCTGTTTCTAAAAGAGTTAAGTGAATTCTCATAAATAACCAACAACAAGCAATTTAAAAGCCATAAAAACTCAGATTGTTGATCTGAAATAATCGTCTAAAATCCAAAAACTCAAACACAGGAATTGGAACTTTCTACTAAAATTCCATTCACCAAACTCTAATAGCCTAACAATTCATCGAAAGTTAAACCTTTTGTTGGATAAATGAATTGCTCGCCACGAAGAAGGAAAAGATAGCAACCTTGACTTGTTAGCAAGCTGTCAACTAAGGGACCAACGTCCCAATACCTTTTTTTACTTAAGTGTCCAGATTAGCTTGTGCGCACCTCAAATAATTCCACGAGAAATGTGGTACTCCCACCAACACAAGTATTGGGTAACTCTGTTCACCTAACCTTGGACAAATAGGAAGAAATCACCTAATGTTTTTGCCTCCGCTGGAATTCAACAACTAGAAAACGTCCATACTTCCCAGCAAATTAAAAAAAATGAGACTCTACTATTAGTGATTGATAACTAATAAACAAGCAATTTTTCTATTAAGAAGCTACAGTATCTCACTACCCACCTACCCCTCTAAACACCTTTTTGGAGCAGCATTGCATAATTTCAAGTAAATTACAACACCAAGTACAATGTTAATCGAACAGTCAAATCAACCACCAAGAATTCTTCCAAACAAGAAAAAGAATCAAGAAAATAAGACAACGGAGTGAGCATTTCCAGCGGAAATAAACACAAAAGGGAAGAAGCAGCATTTATAAGCAAGAACCAATTTTTACCAGTACAAGAAGAAATCTTATTGAGATCAGTTCTTCTCTTTCTTTTCCCGATATGTATAATACACACGCAACAACCAATTATATGTGAAATGTAAAAATCAAAGTGTCAACCTAAAGAAAACGTCCCAACATTGCAGAGCCACGACTTTCACTAAGGGATTCAAAATATAAACAAATAAACACCAAACAAACCAAGGGGATTATTCATCATGTACAGTATATATATACACATAAAAACATAATTTTCATCTTATATATACCATACAATTTCTACCAAATCCCTAGCTCCGCCCCTGAGTTCCAATACTTCCAACACATTAAAAAATAAATGAGACTCTACTTTTAGGCATTAATAACTACTCCATTAACCTAACAATTTCTCAATTAACAACCTATAATTTCATCCCCCCACCCCCACACACACAACCCACCAATCTAAACACCTTTTTTTGGAGGCGGAGCCAGGTAGGGTCAAGGGCTTCATTCGAACCCCCTTCGACAACAAATTAAACTATTTATAAGACAACAAAAGTAAATGTTGAAACCCTTTAGCTTCTTTATGTATTTACTATTCATATTTTGTAACCTAGTGAAAATACTGGCTCCGCCGCTTACTAGCATTGCATAATTCCAAGTAAATTACAATCAATAGAAAAACAATCAAGAAAACAAAACAATTCAGCACAAAAAAACAAGAAGCATTTTAAGCAAAGAACCAATTTTTACCAGTAAGAGAATGAGTTTGTTTGAGATCAGCTCTTCTCTTTCTCTTCCCCATAAGTTTTAAACACACACCCACAAAGCCAATTTCATGTAAACTCAACAAGATTAAAACTTTTTAGAAAATCAGTGGCTATTTAGCCACTAATTTTTGGGGTTTTGGGTAGTTAATTGCTTAATTTGGGAAAAATGGATTCTTTGGGGGTGGGGAGTGGGGGTGGGGGGTGTTTAAGGGGTTAGAGCAAGGGACACGATGGTACGAAAAATATAAATTTCACAGAAAAGACATGGGAGGAGAAAGAGGAGAGACGTGTCATTACTTAGCTCTCTCTCCATTTGGTCATAGATTTCGAAGTTAAATTTGAGGTTTTACGAAATTTTATGTTGTATTTAGATGTGTATTTTTACTTGGACAACTTTCACATATAGCAAATAAAAAATTCATATTTGTATGTTATAGCAAAAGTTTGCATAATTGCGCTCCATAGCAAACATATAACTGTATAATTCGCTATACATATACAATTGTATGATTCTCTGGCCTAAATTGTATAATTCGCTGGCATCACCATACATATACAATTGTATAATTCACTGGCCTAAATTGTATAATTCGCTGCAATTGTATAATTCGCTGGCAAATTTTGGCAAACGTTTGCTATGGAGCACAATTAAATCAAACCCTAGCTACTCCATTTATTTTAGGTTATTAGTTTTTTATTATATACAATTATCCCTTTTTACTTTGGGAAAAAAAATATTAGGCCGAACTCATAAACAAATCTCTATACTTGTTGGATTTTCCCCCTCAGGTACCTCAACTACGTCATTTTCCTATTAAATCGTTGAATCACTCATAATTTGTTCTTTTTAAACATGGTTAGTTGATTTTGATCGACTTTACTATTGTAAATGACTTCAATTGTGTTCGTATTGTAATATTTTTTATTAAAGAGTGAAGACAAACTGTGTTAGTCTCATTTATTTTCTAATGTGTTCAAATGACTTGAAGTAAAACATAATTATTCTCAAACATTTTTACTATCAATTGGAATAATGAGTTCTGAAACAACATATGTATCCTCAATCAATACCCCTCAAAAATTTAATTCCACATCAGCCAACGGTGTTTGTTTAAAAGAAACAAATTATGGGTTGTTCAATGATTCAATAGAAAAATGACATAGTTGAGGTACCTGAGGGGAAAAATCCAACAAGTTTAGGAATCTGTTTATGTATGTGGCCAAATATTATTTTATGATGAATAAGGGTGGCATGGTATGACATGTTACGGTATTTGAAAGTTTCGATTCTTAATTTTGGTATTTGGTTTATAAAATGTTATATCACGACCATATCAATTTAATTCGATATGGTTTGGTATATTGAAGTTCCATTTCGATATTTTGCGGTATGGTAAATCGGTAACTACAATTTGTTCAACTTCGACTAATATATACATACTCGTACAATGGAGTATTATGACTTCGGTATTTAAAAAAAAAATCTCAACTGTATCATACTAACATAGTATGCATGTAGAAATATATATATATATATATATATATATATATATATATATATATATATATATATATATATGCAAAATAAAGTACAAGCAACTCCTTTTGTTAATCGATTACAATTTAAATACATTTTTCAATCAAAATAAAGTAGTCAAAGTTTTAACTTCTAAAACATTTAGTTATACTAATACTAGGTTGTATATTTGTTAGTATTTTAATAATGTAAATGTTATTTATGTAAGGGAAAATACATAAAATCCCCCCTGAACTTGGCACGAAAACTCGCTTTAGTACTTAAACTACACGGGTAATTATTTACCCCCCTAATCTCTTTTCAAGTGAATTAAAATACACCCAAATCGCTGACATGGCAAATAAAAAAAATTGAGGCGCGTAAAGAGTAAAAAAAAAGGAAAAAAAAGAATGAGTGGACCCCATTTATTTTCATTTTATCCAATAATTTTTTTTTCTTCATCTTCTTCATACCCTACCACCCCCACCCCCACCTCCCGTCCTTTCATCTTCCTCACACCCAATTCACCCCTCCCGCCCTCATCCACCGCTTGCACTACCCTTTCTTCTTCTTCGACACCCCCCACCCCCAACGAACCCCCACTCCTACCCTCTTTATTTGTCTTCCAATCTCGGTGTTTCACACTTTTCTTCTTCTTCTTTTTCTTTGTTATACTTTTCATATTTTTTTCTCCTTCAAGACAGATCCATCCCACCCTCATTTCCTTTAATTTCTATCAATAAATTCAAAAAATGTGATGAACAAGAAAAAATTGGAAAGTCATCAATTTGTTCTTGCTTCAAATTAATATTAGTATTTATGGCAAGGTTTGAATGTGATGAACTTGAAGCTATTTTCAATGAAACTCTACAAATTTTTATTTCAAATTAAATTTTTAGTAGTTATTATTTATTTGTTTTAATTTTGTTTCTTAAAAATTGAGTGTTCTTGAGAGATTGGTTTTGAGATTTTGAATCTCTTTCAATTGATTTTTTTTCTTATATTAATTCTTATTTTTGAGTTTTTTTTACTTTCTAAAATTGTGAGTAAATAAAAAGAAACAAAAAAAGAATTTAAAAAAAAATTAAATATGTGGAATGGGATGCTGATGTGGCAATGACGTGACGCTGATGTGGCGCTGACGTATCGCTGACATGGCGCGTGTGAAATGCACTTGCCATCGTGAGACTGGTATTATTATATTAGGGTGTATTTTAATTCACTTGAAAAGAAATTAGGGGGGTAAATAATTACCCGTGTAGTTTAAGTACTAAAGCGAGTTTTCGTGCCAAGTTCAGGGGGAATTTTATGTATTTTCCCTTTATGTAACTATATACTTCTATATGGTATTCGACATTTTGGTATGTTATATCAAAATACCAAAATACTAAAAAAAATTAAAATATATCATATACCATACTCAATATCATGATATCAAAACTACTGTATTAAAATTTTTGATATGATATAATATTTCGAAAATCTCAAAAATTACTCTAAGTTGATTTTATGAGCTTGAAAATATTTAAAAGATCAAATTTTGAAATATGGCTTGCTTGTTTTTGTTACCTATTGAACTATATTTTCTAGGATGAATTTTGTCTCCATAAATGACAATGTAATTGTTAGCACTAACATAGGAGAACTTTAATCATGACTTCTGTTCGTTGTATATCTTGATTTACTATAGAGACATGTGAAAGATAAAATAATTTAATAATACGGTTTTTATATTTCAAGTTTCATACTTTAATTATCATAAATCTCTATTTTCTTGTGAATTATAATTTCAAAAATTAAATTCATTGAAGAATAACGTGTCTAGTAATCTTGAACAACACATTACATTTTCTAGAAATATATGTTTGAAATTAAAAGTGATTTTTTTTTAAAAAAAAATGAACTATTCATCTTCATTTCGAATAATAGTTAAAAAAAATTAAATATAAATAATACTTTTCTTTATTTTTATCCGATTTCCACATTCAAATTTGTAATAATAGTGTTTGAAACCTCACTTTATTAAGAATGTGATTTTCTTAAAAAGATAATATCGCTTTAAATGACACTATGTATTCAGGCTACAAAAACAATCACATACTTAGTAATTTCAAAAATAAAGTCCAAAAATGTAAGATATATGTGGATCTTATTATTATTTCATTATTTTTGTTGATAGATCATCGACTTAAAAAACTAAGCACACAAATTACGAAGTAAAACTACTCTAGTATTTTCTAGAAAATGGGTCAAAAGGATAGGCCCATTAGCCAAAGAAGTGGGCTTGTTCTTGCATATCCATGACCCAATATATAAAGACCCTATTAGAAGCCTTTCATCTTGAAGACCAAAACAATTTTCAAACTCTACATCATCATTGATTATTCGGTGAATCTTGTCATAGACAAAATATTAACGTTATTTAAACATATGACCTTGATTTCTATACTATTTGTTAGGATCAAATATAGGTTTACTATCATATCAATAATTATAATTGATAGCATGACTGTAACTTTATCCTTTAACTAACTAAGTCCACCAAACAAGTATTACGTTTGATCATGACGCTTACCCAATCACCATGCTCAACCCCCTCATAGGAAATCAATTTCTATTAAAATGTTGAAGATAATAATTATTCGTATAGGTTTATAAATATTTGAATGTGTTGAATAAGAAAGAAAAAAAAAACTAAAAAGAATGAAGAATATGTTGAATCCTAATATTTTGTGTTTCTTTGCTAAACCTAAATAGGATACTAAAGAGATAAATGAAAATGATTAGGACTCCTTATGTAATTTTCTATACTTTGAGGTGCAAACTGTTAAAAGGAAAAAAATTGACATGATTGGTTTTGGCCAAATCGACCTATGTACACTCTTAGTATCCTTAAATAAACCTTTGTGTTATGAAATCGAAGAAAAGAAAAAAGAAAATTGAAAAAAGAACGAATAAAATTTATTGTACAATTCATTATATTGTTTCTTATATTAAAAATAAAAGACCTTATCATTATTTATATAAAAAAAACAAAATAAAAGGAGATATTTGTTATTTTTGGGAGGATATTAAATTAAAATAAAACTAAATATACAGTATTTAATGTAGATTTATATTCTAAAATATTTCTAACTAGGGAACATAGCCGCGCTTCGCGCGAGTGTTAAAATATGTGTGTTAGAATTGATTTTCTTTCTGATTAATTATGTCCACTATATCATTGTTTGATCTTATCATTATTTATTGTAGGGAGAAGGGAAAAAAATATTGCTAAATTTTGTTTAATATATAGTTGGTTTTACCCTCAGTTATATTATCCGATCATTCATATCGGCCATCATCTACGAACTTGTGATATGTACTCTTCAAGTGGATAGAAAACCTTAGATCAAATGAAATTACTCATTTTAAAAAAGAAATAATTCATCATCCAGTATTAACTCATGTCCGACCTCTAACTATCTAAACTCAAACAAATAAAAAACATGCTCAATTCATCTACGTTTATCGAGTAGTAATTATAGTCATGAACGTACTCGAACATAATGAAAGTTCATTATATTTTAGTACTTAAATAAAAAAAAATGGTGAATGTAATGAATTATGCCAGGATTCTTTATTCTCCATAAAAATGAAATATAAAAGGATGTGCTATTTAATTTCATTATTGTGTAATATTAAAAGGTTAGCAAAATATTAACAAACTCTCAACTACATATTAGGCTAATTTATTAGATCAAAAGTAAGATCAAAATACGTTACTATTATTTCTTTAAATTGATGATTAATGATAGAAAAGGTAAGATAAAATCTTTCATATGGTAAGTTGTGACTATTTATTAACAAATCGCACAAATATGAATATTCTCATTTTTCTTTACACCTTTTCATTATGTTTTTTTATTGTAATAAAAAATTTAAAATGAAGAAAACAATCAAATAAAGAAGAAAAGAAAAAAGATAATATAAGATTGATAATTAATATTATACCATTTTTTTAGAATAAATCCACTTAACAAAACAAAGCAACTTTCTATAGTTCTTTCAACATCCTAATATTTTTATAGAAATGAACATGAATTTTTTTTCTGTTGAACAACTTTTATTATTAATTTAATTAATTTTACTTTGAAATATAGAAACAACAAAAATAAATAAGTAATAAAAAATATATGATAATTTAAAGATATGATGAGCTATAACCCACCTTTTTTTTTCTTTCTAAAGTCTCTTTTGATATTTATTTGTTGGTATGAATTGTGACAAACGTTTGATGAATTTATCACAACTGATATTTGCCTTTTCAATCTCTCCATAGTCTAAAATTAATCATCATTTTTAATTTTTTTCATTCTTCTATTTTTATTTATGTGTATGTCATTTCAATTATTCATTATTAAATTCAATAGTCAAGATGTAATTAGAATATTATTTTAATTTTAAAATTAGAGAATGTAAAAAAAAGTTATAAAAAAAGAAGAAGATAAAATATAAATAGTAGTCATAGAGAGGTGCTACATAACCAATCTATATATATATATATATATATATATATATATATATATATATATATATATATATATATATATATATTATTATAAAGTATAATTTCGATAGTGGAGACCATAGTTTACATACAGAAGATCCTCAATACAATACTTTAATAGATTTAATAATAAACCTTAGTGAAAAAATTAAAGAACATAATAACAAAATTATAAAAATATTAAGTGAACAAGAAGAAACTCAAAATAGACAAAAACAAACTTTTAATAAGATAGAAGAAAATTTAGATTATTTAAACTATTTTTTCTATTATTATTTTATCCTAAAGTAGTTGGTTTATAATATTCTCTAAAAAAAATTATTCTTTTAGTGTAATTATAAATATCAGTATTAATACCTTGTAATTCCCACTTTAGAGCTTTTATATATTCTTCGTTATTTATATTATGTTCAAAATTTATTGGTTTGAAAAATTCATTTTCATATATATATATATATATATATATATATATATATATATATATATATATATATATATATATATATATATATATATATATATATATATATATGCTTCTATTTCTTTTTCTGCTTTTTGTAATTTCTCTTTTTTCTTTATATCCCTATATAATATCCAATAATTAAATCTTATATGTTTAGCAAAAGGAAGATTTCTCATATATATTTTTTAATTACAATTTTTCTAGATATAAGATGTCTTACTAGTTTTTTTTCTAATATTTTAACTAAGAAAAATATATGATCTAATCTATTACTTATTTCTTTTTTAGATATTGTTGTTTTTATTTCTTTTAATAGTATATCTGCTTCTAGATACAAACCTAGTAATTCTCTTTTAACTTTTTTATATGTTTTAGTATTTTTATAAGGTCTTCTCATATTAGAAGATAGATGGACTAAAAGAGAAGGAGTAACACAAAACCCTCAAGCCAAATGGTCAATAGGACATAGAATACAACATATAATGGAAATATTACAAGAAAAATGGCGTGCCAATCTTTGGAAAAACTTGGGATTTGCTGGTTGAAAATGAAAAAGAATCTTATCTTTTCCGCCGGGTGCTCATTGGGCCCCATCACACGTGAAATGATTCTTTCTTTTGCATTATTATCAGTCCTTTGTCTGATTTATTGCTGCACAATTATTACTTAGTGTCTGTCCTATTCAAAAATCTTAATACTTATCTTTTACTTAGTGCCTATCTATTTTAAAGTAAATATGCGTCCCAACAGTTTTTCACCCATGTGTGGTAGTGAGTAAAGTGGGACTCACATTATTTGACAAAGAGGCATTCCTCTTTTAAACAAAACTACTATATAATAATTTTTTTTTATGTGTCTAAGTTATGTAATGCAATTGAATCAAAACTCATACCAGAGTCGTCATCATTCGGGTCTTGAGCAAATTGTATAGAGTCTGAAAAATCATCTGAATGTATACTATCTGGATGCATTTTTATTTGCCAATATCCTGACTTACAATCAAATTTACTAAAAATTGTTTTTACCTTGAATTCTATTTATTAACTCTATTTTGTCTGGTAATTTATATCCATCTGTTCTAGTGTTATCATTTAATCTTTTGATACAATTCATAAATTCATTTACAAATAATTAACATATCATATGTAATTAAAACTAAAAAAAAAACATAATTTACATATATGGAAAGTTGTACTAGAAACATAAATATGAAAACTTACATTATTAGAACAGAGTGAAGTTTCCCTTTCGGGAAACCCGAAAGACTTTCAAAAGAACTTTACAAAAGTTTTAACACAAACTTAAAACATAGAACTAAAAATATATTATTTTTTATTATTATTATTTTATTTTATTTTAAATTCTGAAGAGGAAGGATCTTTGGGAAAACTTGTGATTTGCTGGTTGTGGATTTTTTCGCTCTGCCTTCTTCTTCTGATAATGTCTTCTTTATATACACAATTATGGAAGCAAAAGTTAAAGAATTAGAAGAAAGAATAGTAAGATTAGAAAAAGGAAAAAATATTGAACAAGAACTATCATTAGATAATCAGGAATTAATGAATGAAGAATCTAATACTCTAATATGTAATCAAGATAAAAATATAAATACAGTTGATTTTGTTTAAGAGAGGGAGAGATATAATAGTTTGGACCTAAGAATCCCTAGCATAGTCTAATGCTTCAGTAAAATCATTAAATCCTTTAAAAAGTGGTTTAGAAATTCCTTTAATAGAGTCTAATACTTCTATCCAAGTTTGAAAACCCCCATTTATCTTACCATGTATTACAACATAATATTTAAACTTATTTTCTTTATTTTTAGTAGAAAAGTAATATCCTAAAGCATTTAATACAGCAATTATATATTTAGTGTCTTTTTTATTATGAGCTATCCAAATATTGTCTATTAAACATTTCTGTTGTTTATCTAGCTGATATATAGGCAAGTGTCTAAAAGTCAAATTGGATGATTCATATGCTATTAAATTATGTTGTCCAAATTGTAACATTTCTATTCTATTATCATCCATTTTATTTATTGGTCTAAAATGTAAATTAGATAATACTGTCTGTTTATATAAGTCTAAAAAATCTGGGGTTGGAGGTTGAACTCCTTTGCCCTTGTCTTGAAATGATGGTCTCATTCTGTAAAATTTAAAATTTAAACTTTAATCAATAATCTACTTAATTGATCTGCAATACTATTATCATTTCCTTTAATATGCTCAAAAGTTATAGAATTATAAATTGATATAGTATCTAAAAAATTTAACCATCTTCTTCTACTACTAGTTTTATCATTAATTTTCTGGTGAAATTTTACTATAGCTTCACAATTTGTTCTTATTAATATTTCTGGTTTATTTAAAATATAAATTCTAAAGCTATTTAATCCGTATATTACAGCTAAAATTTCAACATCTATGCTAGCTTTATTACCTTTTTCTTTGAATTTCCCACTTTGATAAGCACATATTTTTTCTTCTTTTTAGAACTATATTTATGTGGTCTTGATTTTAATACTACACCCCATCCTTCAAAACTCCCATCTGTTTCTAATGGCATATTAAGATCAGGAATATTTTTTATTTTTTATTTTATGTTTTGTACTAATTTTATATCTTCAATTTTAAAATTTCTTTGTCCCTTAGATCCTGTCTTAGAGTATAATGGTCCTGCTAATTTTCCTAAACCTTAATAAATGTCTTGCATAATTAATTATTCCTAAGAATTTTTGTAAATCCTTTAAATTATTTAATTTATCTGGCATGTCTAGAGCTTTTTTAGCTATATGAGGTTGTAGTTTAACTTTTCCTTCTCCTAAAGTAATTCCTAAGAAATTTATATAGTGTTTACATAATTCTATTTTCTTTTTACTAATTATTATTCCATTATTAACAAATAATCTAAAACTGTTGTAAATGTCCTAAGTGTTCTTTGATATCTTTACTAAATACTAAAATATTATCTACATATACCAAAACAAATCTTTTATATTCCCAAATATTTGATCCATTTTCTTTGAAAAATTGAGGTGCTGTTTTTAATCCGAATGGCATAACTAACCATTCAAAATGTCCTTTAGGACATGTAAAGCTGTCCATTCTATACTATCTGGATGCATTTTTATTTGCCAATATCCTGACTTACAATCAAATTTACTAAAAATTGTTTTACCTTGAATTCTATTTATTAACTCTATTTTGTCTGGTAATTTATATCAATCTGTTCTAGTGTTATCATTTAATCTTTTAAATTTGATAACCATTCTAGCTTTTCCTCTAACTATTTCACTATGATTTCTTACCATAAATGTTGCTGATCTATGTTTTGAAGTAGACCTTCTTATTACTCCTAATTCTAATATTCTTTAATTTGTATTCTAAAATCTTCTAAATCTTGATTTGTAGCTTCTATAAGCTGTTTTTATTATATATTCTGGATTTATTATATCTAACTTACATACTATTTGATTATTTTCCCAATGTTTTAAAGATTTTTCTCCTATTATTTCTATTTGATCTAAAATTTTCACTATATTATCTAGATCTTGTTGATTTCTTATTTGTCCTATTGTTTGGATTCCTGTCTTAAAATTATATAATTCTGTTTCCATTTCTATTAGAACATAGTTTTTACTAACTATATCTTCTTTATCTAATTCAAGTATATCTTCATATAATATATTACATCCTGTTTTAGTACATTGTATATT
This sequence comes from Solanum lycopersicoides, assembly GCA_022817965.1. Lineage (NCBI taxonomy): Eukaryota > Viridiplantae > Streptophyta > Magnoliopsida > Solanales > Solanaceae > Solanum > Solanum lycopersicoides. The sequence goes on from CM040629.1 coordinate 3,964,795, forward strand.
ATTTTCACAATTCTCACAACATTTTTCTTTATGTCTTATTTGAGTATTAATTTTATTAGTTAAGACAGAAGTATAAGTAATGTTTTTCATAAAATTATTCCGTCATTTGTTATTAAAGTTTCTCCTTTATTATATATATAAATCTAATCCTAAACAAAATTACTCTTATATCTAGATCTCTTACCATATTTTATCCATTTTATAGGTAGGTTTATAAAATTCTGAACAAGTATTTAAAAAACTAACTTGTGCTTTATCTATGTAATATTACAAAAAATAAATAAGTAATAAAAAATATATGATAATTTAAAGATATGATGAGCTATAACCCACCTTTTTTTTCTTTCTAAAGTCTCTTTGATATTTATTTGTTGGTATGAATTGTGACAAACGTTTGATGAATTTATCACAACTGATATTTGCCTTTTCAATCTCTCCATAGTCTAAAATTAATCATCATTTTTAATTTTTTTTCATTCTTCTATTTTTATTTATGTGTATGTCATTTCAATTATTCATTATTAAATTCAATAGTCAAGATGTAATTAGAATATTATTTTAATTTTAAAATTAGAGAATGTCAAAAAAAGTTATAAAAAAAGAAGAAGATAAAATATAAATAGTAGTCATAGAGAGGTGCTACATAACCAATCTATATATATATATTATATATATATATATATATATATATATATTATATTATATATATATATATATATATATATATATATTATTAAAGTATAATTTCGATAGTGGAGACCATAGTTTACATACAGAAGATCCTCAATACAATACTTTAATAGATTTAATAATAAACCTTAGTGAAAAAATTAAAGAACATAATAACAAAATTATAAAAATATTAGTGAACAAGAAGAAACTCAAAATAGACAAAACAAACTTTTAATAAGATAGAAGAAAATTTATATTATTAAAACTATTTTTCTATTATTATTTATCCTAAAGTAGTTGTTTATAATATTCTCTAAAAAAAATTATTCTTTTAGTGTAATTATAAATATCAGTATTAATACCTTGTAATTCCCACTTTAGAGCTTTTTATATATTCTTCGTTATTTATATTATGTTCAAAATTTATTGGTTTGAAAAATTCATTTTCATTATATATATATATATATATATATATATATATATATATATATATATATATATATATATATTATATATATATTATATATATATATATATATATATATATGCTTCTATTTCTTTTTCTGCTTTTTGTAATTTCTCTTTTTTCTTTATATCCCTATATATATCCAATAATTAAATCTTATATGTTTAGCAAAAGGAAGATTTCTCATATATATTTTTAATTACAATTTTTCTAGATATAAGATGTCTTACTAGTTTTTTTTCTAATATTTTAACTAAGAAAAATAATGATCTAATCTATTACTTATTTCTTTTTAGATATTGTTGTTTTATTTTCTTTTAATAGTATATCTGCTTCTAGATACAAACCTAGTAATTCTCTTTTAACTTTTTTATATGTTTTAGTATTTTTATAAGGTCTTCTCATATTAGAAGATAGATGGACTAAAAGAGAAGGAGTAACACAAAACCCTCAAGCCAAATGGTCAATAGGACATAGAATACAAACATATAATGGAAATATTACAAGAAAAATGGCGTGCCAATCTTTTGAAAAACTTGGGATTTGCTGGTTGAAAATGAAAAAGAATCTTATCTTTTCCGCCGGGTGCTCATTGGGCCCCATCACACGTGAAATGATTCTTTCTTTTGCATTATTATCAGTCCTTTGTCTGATTTATTGCTGCACAATTATTACTTAGTGTCTGTCCTATTCAAAAATCTTAATACTTATCTTTTACTTAGTGCCTACTATTTAAAGTTAAATATGCGTCCAACAGTTTTTTCACCCATGTGTGGTAGTGAGTAAAGTGGGACTCACATTATTTGACAAAGAGGCATTCCTCTTTTAAACAAAACTACTATATAATAATTTTTTTTTATGTGTCTAAGTTATGTAATGCAATTGAATCAAAACTCATACCAGAGTCGTCATCATTCGGGTCTTGAGCAAAATTGTATAGAGTCTGAAAAATCATCTGAATGATTACTATCTGGATGCATTTTTATTTGCCAATATCCTGACTTACAATCAAAATTTACTAAAAATGTGTTTTACCTTGAATTCTATTATTAACTCTATTTTGTTGGTAATTTATATCCATCTGTTCTAGTGTTATCATTTAATCTTTTGATACAATTCATAAATTCATTTACAAATATATTAACAATATCATATGTAATTAAAACTAAAAAAAAAACATAATTTACATATATGGAAAGTTGTACTAGAAACATAAATATGAAAACTTACATTATCTAGAACAGAGTGAAGTTTCCCTTTCGGAACCCGAAAGACTTTCAAAGAACTTTACAAAAGTTTTAACACAAACTTAAAACATAGAACTAAAAATATATTATTTTTTATTATTATTATTTTATTTTAATTTTAAATTCTGAGAGGAAGGATCTTTGGGAAAACTTGTGATTTGCTGGTTGTGGATTTTTTCGCTCTGCCTTCTTCTTCTGATAATGTCTTCTTTTATATACACAATTATGGAAGCAAAAGTTAAAGAATATAATCATGACTTCTGTTCGTTGTATATCTTGATTTACTATAGAGACATGTGAAAGATAAAATAATTTAATAATACGGTTTTTATATTTCAAGTTTCATACTTTAATTATCATAAATCTCTATTTTCTTGTGAATTATAATTTCAAAAATTAAAATTCATTGAAGAATAACGTGTCTAGTAATCTTGAACAACACATTACATTTTCTAGAAATATATGTTTGAAATTAAAAGTGATTTTTTTTTAAAAAAAAATGAACTATTCATCTTCATTTCGAATAATAGTTAAAAAAAATTAAATATAAATAATACTTTTCTTTATTTTTATCCGATTTCCACATTCAAATTTGTAATAATAGTGTTTGAAACCTCACTTTATTAAGAATGTGATTTTCTTAAAAAGATAATATCGCTTTAAATGACACTATGTATTCAGGCTACAAAAACAATCACATACTTAGTAATTTCAAAAATAAAGTCCAAAAATGTAAGATATATGTGGATCTTATTATTATTTCATTATTTTTGTTGATAGATCATCGACTTAAAAAACTAAGCACACAAATTACGAAGTAAAACTACTCTAGTATTTTCTAGAAAATGGGTCAAAAGGATAGGCCCATTAGCCAAAGAAGTGGGCTTGTTCTTGCATATCCATGACCCAATATATAAAGACCCTATTAGAAGCCTTTCATCTTGAAGACCAAAACAATTTTCAAACTCTACATCATCATTGATTATTCGGTGAATCTTGTCATAGACAAAATATTAACGTTATTTAAACATATGACCTTGATTTCTATACTATTTGTTAGGATCAAATATAGGTTTACTATCATATCAATAATTATAATTGATAGCATGACTGTAACTTTATCCTTTAACTAACTAAGTCCACCAAACAAGTATTACGTTTGATCATGACGCTTACCCAATCACCATGCTCAACCCCCTCATAGGAAATCAATTTCTATTAAAATGTTGAAGATAATAATTATTCTTATAGGTTTATAAATATTTGAATGTGTTGAATAAGAAAGAAAAAAAACTAAAAAGAATGAAGAATATGTTGAATCCTAATATTTTGTGTTTCTTTGCTAAACCTAAATAGGATACTAAAGAGATAAATGAAAATGATTAGGACTCCTTATGTAATTTTCTATACTTTGAGGTGCAAACTGTTAAAAGGAAAAAAATTGACATGATTGGTTTTGGCCAAATCGACCTATGTACACTCTTAGTATCCTTAAATAAACCTTTGTGTTATGAAATCGAAGAAAAGAAAAAAGAAAATTGAAAAAAGAACGAATAAAATTTATTGTACAATTCATTATATTGTTTCTTATATTAAAAATAAAAGACCTTATCATTATTTATATAAAAAAAACAAAATAAAAGGAGATATTTGTTATTTTTGGGAGGATATTAAATTAAAATAAAACTAAATATACAGTATTTAATGTAGATTTATATTCTAAAATATTTCTAACTAGGGAACATAGCCGCGCTTCGCGCGAGTGTTAAAATATGTGTGTTAGAATTGATTTTCTTTCTGATTAATTATGTCCACTATATCATTGTTTGATCTTATCATTATTTATTGTAGGGAGAAGGGAAAAAAATATTGCTAAATTTTGTTTAATATATAGTTGGTTTTACCCTCAGTTATATTATCCGATCATTCATATCGGCCATCATCTACGAACTTGTGATATGTACTCTTCAAGTGGATAGAAAACCTTAGATCAAATGAAATTACTCATTTTAAAAAAGAAATAATTCATCATCCAGTATTAACTCATGTCCGACCTCTAACTATCTAAACTCAAACAAATAAAAAACATGCTCAATTCATCTACGTTTATCGAGTAGTAATTATAGTCATGAACGTACTCGAACATAATGAAAGTTCATTATATTTTAGTACTTAAATAAAAAAAAATGGTGAATGTAATGAATTATGCCAGGATTCTTTATTCTCCATAAAAATGAAATATAAAAGGATGTGCTATTTAATTTCATTATTGTGTAATATTAAAAGGTTAGCAAAATATTAACAAACTCTCAACTACATATTAGGCTAATTTATTAGATCAAAAGTAAGATCAAAATACGTTACTATTATTTCTTAAATTGATGATTAATGATAGAAAAGGTAAGATAAAATCTTTCATATGGTAAGTTGTGACTATTTATTAACAAATCGCACAAATATGAATATTCTCATTTTTCTTTACACCTTTTCATTATGTTTTTTTATTGTAATAAAAAATTTAAAATGAAGAAAACAATCAAATAAAGAAGAAAAGAAAAAAGATAATATAAGATTGATAATTAATATTATACCATTTTTTTAGAATAAATCCACTTAACAAAACAAAGCAACTTTCTATAGTTCTTTCAACATCCTAATATTTTTATAGAAATGAACATGAATTTTTTTCTGTTGAACAACTTTTATTATTAATTTAATTAATTTTACTTTGAAATATAGAAACAACAAAAATAAATAAGTAATAAAAAATATATGATAATTTAAAGATATGATGAGCTATAACCCACCTTTTTTTTTCTTTCTAAAGTCTCTTTTGATATTTATTTGTTGGTATGAATTGTGACAAACGTTTGATGAATTTATCACAACTGATATTTGCCTTTTCAATCTCTCCATAGTCTAAAATTAATCATCATTTTTAATTTTTTTCATTCTTCTATTTTTATTTATGTGTATGTCATTTCAATTATTCATTATTAAATTCAATAGTCAAGATGTAATTAGAATATTATTTTAATTTTAAAATTAGAGAATGTCAAAAAAAGTTATAAAAAAAGAAGAAGATAAAATATAAATAGTAGTCATAGAGAGGTGCTACATAACCAATCTATATATATATATATATATATATATATATATATATATATATATATATATATATATATATAGTATAATTTCGATAGTGGAGACCATAGTTTACATACAGAAGATCCTCAATACAATACTTTAATAGATTTAATAATAAACCTTAGTGAAAAAATTAAAGAACATAATAACAAAATTATAAAAATATTAAGTGAACAAGAAGAAACTCAAAATAGACAAAAACAAACTTTTAATAAGATAGAAGAAAATTTAGATTATTTAAACTATTTTTTCTATTATTATTTTATCCTAAAGTAGTTGGTTTATAATATTCTCTAAAAAAATTTATTCTTTTAGTGTAATTATAAATATCAGTATTAATACCTTGTAATTCCCACTTTAGAGCTTTTATATATTCTTCGTTATTTATATTATGTTCAAAATTTATTGGTTTGAAAAATTCATTTTCATATATATATATATATATATATATATATATATATATATATATATATATATATATATATATATATATATATATATATATATATATGCTTCTATTTCTTTTTCTGCTTTTTGTAATTTCTCTTTTTTCTTTATATCCCTATATAATATCCAATAATTAAATCTTATATGTTTAGCAAAAGGAAGATTTCTCATATATATTTTTTAATTACAATTTTTCTAGATATAAGATGTCTTACTAGTTTTTGTTCTAATATTTTAACTAAGAAAAATATATGATCTAATCTATTACTTATTTCTTTTTTAGATATTGTTGTTTTTATTTCTTTTAATAGTATATCTGCTTCTAGATACAAACCTAGTAATTCTCTTTTAACTTTTTTATATGTTTTAGTATTTTTATAAGGTCTTCTCATATTAGAAGATAGATGGACTAAAAGAGAAGGAGTACACAAAACCCTCAAGCCAAATGGTCAATAGGACATAGAATACAACATATAATGGAAATATTACAAGAAAAATGGCGTGCCAATCTTTGGAAAAACTTGGGATTTGCTGGTTGAAAATGAAAAAGAATCTTATCTTTTCCGCCGGGTGCTCATTGGGCCCCATCACACGTGAAATGATTCTTTCTTTTGCATTATTATCAGTCCTTTGTCTGATTTATTGCTGCACAATTATTACTTAGTGTCTGTCCTATTCAAAAATCTTAATACTTATCTTTTACTTAGTGCCTATCTATTTTAAAGTAAATATGCGTCCCAACAGTTTTTCCACCCATGTGTGGTAGTGAGTAAAGTGGGACTCACATTATTTGACAAAGAGGCATTCCTCTTTTAAACAAAACTACTATATAATAATTTTTTTTTATGTGTCTAAGTTATGTAATGCAATTGAATCAAAACTCATACCAGAGTCGTCATCATTCGGGTCTTGAGCAAATTGTATAGAGTCTGAAAAATCATCTGAATGTATACTATCTGGATGCATTTTTATTTGCCAATATCCTGACTTACAATCAAATTTACTAAAAATTGTTTTTACCTTGAATTCTATTTATTAACTCTATTTTGTCTGGTAATTTATATCCATCTGTTCTAGTGTTATCATTTAATCTTTTGATACAATTCATAAATTCATTTACAAATAATTAACATATCATATGTAATTAAAACTAAAAAAAAAACATAATTTACATATATGGGAAGTTGTACTAGAAACATAAATATGAAAACTTACATTATTAGAACAGAGTGAAGTTTCCCTTTCGGGAAACCCGAAAGACTTTCAAAAGAACTTTACAAAAGTTTTAACACAAACTTAAAACAAAGAACTAAAAATATATTATTTTTTATTATTATTATTTTATTTTATTTTAAATTCTGAAGAGGAAGGATCTTTGGGAAAACTTGTGATTTGCTGGTTGTGGATTTTTTCGCTCTGCCTTCTTCTTCTGATAATGTCTTCTTTATATACACAATTATGGAAGCAAAAGTTAAAGAATTAGAAGAAAGAATAGTAAGATTAGAAAAAGGAAAAAATATTGAACAAGAACTATCATTAGATAATCAGGAATTAATGAATGAAGAATCTAATACTCTAATATGTAATCAAGATAAAAATATAAATACAGTTGATTTTGTTTAAGAGAGGGAGATATATAATAGTTTGGACCTAAGAATCCCTAGCATAGTCTAATGCTTCAGTAAAATCATTAAATCCTTTAAAAAGTGGTTTAGAAATTCCTTTAATAGAGTCTAATACTTCTATCCAAGTTTGAAAAACCCCATTTATCTTACCATGTATTACAACATAATATTTAAACTTATTTTCTTTATTTTTAGTAGAAAAGTAATATCCTAAAGCATTTAATACAGCAATTATATATTTAGTGTCTTTTTTATTATGAGCTATCCAAATATTGTCTATTAAACATTTCTGTTGTTTATCTAGCTGATATATAGGCAAGTGTCTAAAAGTCAAATTGGATGATTCATATGCTATTAAATTATGTTGTCCAAATTGTAACATTTCTATTCTATTATCATCCATTTTATTTATTGGTCTAAAATGTAAATTAGATAATACTGTCTGTTTATATAAGTCTAAAAAATCTGGGGTTGGAGGTTGAACTCCTTTGCCCTTGTCTTGAAATGATGGTCTCATTCTGTAAAATTTAAAATTTAAACTTTAATCAATAATCTACTTAATTGATCTGCAATACTATTATCATTTCCTTTAATATGCTCAAAAGTTATAGAATTATAAATTGATATAGTATCTAAAAAATTTAACCATCTTCTTCTACTACTAGTTTTATCATTAATTTTCTGGTGAAATTTTACTATAGCTTCACAATCTGTTCTTATTAATATTTCTGGTTTATTTAAAATATAAATTCTAAAGCTATTTAATCCGTATATTACAGCTAAAATTTCAACATCTATGCTAGCTTTATTACCTTTTTCTTTGAATTTCCCACTTTGATAAGCACATATTTTTTCTTCTTTTTAGAACTATATTTATGTGGTCTTGATTTTAATACTACACCCCATCCTTCAAAACTCCCATCTGTTTCTAATGGCATATTAAGATCAGGAATATTTTTTATTTTTTATTTTATGTTTTGTACTAATTTTATATCTTCAATATTAAAATTTCTTTGTCCCTTAGATCCTGTCTTAGAGTATAATGGTCCTGCTAATTTTCCTAAACCTTAATAAATGGTCTTGCATAATTAATTATTCCTAAGAATTTTTGTAAATCCTTTAAATTATTTAATTTATCTGGCATGTCTAGAGCTTTTTTAGCTATATGAGGTTGTAGTTTAACTTTTCCTTCTCCTAAAGTAATTCCTAAGAAATTTATATAGTGTTTACATAATTCTATTTTCTTTTTACTAATTATTATTCCATTATTAACAAATAATCTAAAAACTGTTTGTAAATGTCCTAAGTGTTCTTTGATATCTTTACTAAATACTAAAATATTATCTACATATACCAAAACAAATCTTTTATATTCCCCAAATATTTGATCCATTTTTCTTTGAAAAATTGGAGGTGCTGTTTTTAATCCGAATGGCATAACTAACCATTCAAAATGTCCTTTAGGACATGTAAAAGCTGTCCATTCTATACTATCTGGATGCATTTTTATTTGCCAATATCCTGACTTACAATCAAATTTACTAAAAATTGTTTTACCTTGAATTCTATTTATTAACTCTATTTTGTCTGGTAATTTATATCAATCTGTTCTAGTGTTATCATTTAATCTTTTATAATTGATAACCATTCTAGCTTTTCCTCTAACTATTTCACTATGATTTCTTACCATAAATGTTGCTGATCTATGTTTTGAAGTAGACCTTCTTATTACTCCTAATTCTAATAGTTCTTTAATTTGTATTCTAAAATCTTCTAAATCTTGATTTGTAGCTTCTATAGAAGCTGTTTTTATTATATATTCTGGATTTATTATATCTAACTTACATACTATTTGATTATTTTCCCAATGTTTTAAAGATTTTTCTCCTATTATTTCTATTTGATCTAAAATTTTCACTATATTATCTAGATCTTGTTGATTTCTTATTTGTCCTATTGTTTGGATTCCTGTCTTAAAATTATATAATTCTGTTTCCATTTCTATTAGAACATAGTTTTTACTAACTATATCTTCTTTATCTAATTCAAGTATATCTTCATATAATATATTACATCCTGTTTTAGTACATTGTATATTATTTTCACAATTCTCACAACATTTTTCTTTATGTCTTATTTGAGTATTAATTTTATTAGTTAAGACAGAAGTATAAGTAATGTTTTTCATAAAAATTATTCCGTCATTTGTTATTAAAGTTTCTCCTTTATTATATAGTATAAAATCTAATCCTAAAACAAAATTTACTCTTATATCTAGATCTCTTACCCATATTTTATCCATTTTATAGGTAGGTTTATAAAATTCTGAACAAGTATTTAAAAAACTAACTTGTGCTTTATCTATGTAATATTTATATATATTATGTGTTCCATCCATTTGCATGGCTGCAAGTGGTTTGTCTAAAGTCTTTATTAATTCTGGTGGTACTATTTTCTTATTTAAAATACTTTTTGTACATCCTGAATCTATTAGTGCTAAAGTTTCTAGTTCATATTTTCCTATTTGAAGTCTTGCTAATACTTTAACTGTATTTATATTTTTATCTTGATTACATATTAGAGTATTAGATTCTTCATTCATTAATTCCTAATTATCTAATGATAGTTCTTGTTCAATATTTTTTTCTTTTTCTAATCTTACTATTCTTTATTCTAATTCTTTAACTTTTGCCTCTAATACTGATACTTTTAAATTTATTAAAGGTTCATTTGTATGTATTTCTTTCCTTTTTTGAGTTATTATTCCTAACTGTGTTTCTATACAACTTATACATCCTTCTATAAAATATTTATTACATTTAGCTCTTTTATATTTACTTGGATACCATTTACACCAATTACATGGATTACTATCTAATCCCGTATCTTTTTCAAAATTATGTTCACATTCTATTATATTCATAAAATTAATTTGTAAATCATCTATATTTAAATTTTCTATTCCTATTTCATTAATTAATTCTTCTCCTTCTGAATTAGAAGAGTCTTCTTCTTTATTATTTTCTTCTATATCCATGCTTACTATAGAGTAAATACTTTCATTATCTGACATATATTCATCTACATTTAATAGTGCTTCATTAAATTCTTCTACTAATTGAGCATTTCTGGTCTTTGCATTATATCTTTTAGGACAAGTGTTTGCTAAATGTTCTATACTTCCACATGTAAAACATTCTAACTTATTCATATAATTTCTGTCTGTTCTATATTTTCTAACATGTCTATCCTATTTAAGTATGGTTTTCTAGCTGAAGATTTCCTAAGAAAATATCCTTTTTTATTATATCTCTTATTATATTGTGGGTTGTATTTTTTATATTTTTTCTTTTTATATTGATTTTTATCATAATTTTGAGTTGTATATATTATATCTTTACAGAAATTCATTTCATTTTGTTTTAATTGTTTTTGTATTTGTAAATTAGTACATTTTTCTTGTAATATTTCCATTATATGTTATATTCTATGTCCTATTGACCATTTGGCTTGAGGGTTTTGTGCTACTCCTTCTCTTTTAGTCCATCTATCTTCTATTTCTCTTCCTAAGGCTCCAGGTAATTTATTAAATAACTTTTTACCTAAATCTTGATCAAATGCATTTCCACTAATTGTACAATAATAGAAATAATCATTTAATTTTTTTTTATATAATACCAATTACTTATACTTAATTGTTCTAATTTTATTACTGCATTTCTTTGTAAAGCTACTAATCCACTATTTGGATCTTCTCATGTTATTAATGTATGTATTTTATTTGTGAAATTATATGGGTTTGGTCCTAATGATACTAAATACTGAAATTCTGATGGGAATTCTACTTTATAAGCTTCCCATAAAGCCTTAGTTGATTCTCCTAAGAATGTTTTTAAGTATTTATACATTATTTCAGCGTCAGTTTCTGTATAGTTTTTTATAAAATCTGCTACTACTATTCCTTTCCATAAGTCTATTACTGAATTCCATCTTTGTGGATCATGTGCAGCTATATTTAGAATTTTTCCTTTACTTCCTCCTTCTTGGAGTATTATTGGTTCTTCTATAGACATTCTTTTTCCCATAGGTTTAACTTATGTTATTGGAACATCTCCTTGTCTATATACTCTTCTACGTGGTATATTTCCTGTACTATTATCTGCAGTATAACCTTGTTCATTTGTTCTTTGAAATGGACTACTAGAACTTGCTGTTTCCATTAATTCTTTTTGGCTAAATATAGATTCTATCTCAGATATTTCACTATCATTTTCTTGTATTTCTGTCATTATTTTATTAGCTTTTTCTAATTTCTCTTGTAAATTTGTTTCTAATCTATAACCTTTATTATCTGTTCTTTTTTCACAGGTTTTAAAATGTAATGTTACCTGTTCTAAGTTTAAATCTTTTAATTGACATCCCTTGCATGTAAATAATCTATTTTTATTATTTTTACATATTTCTTTTGCTTTTTCTATAGCTAAATCTACTTCATAATCTTCTTCTAATATTATTTCTATATTCATACCTTCTAAAGGTAATTCTTCGATAACACTTTCTTCTTCAATGTCTTTTTGAGCTTCATAATTATAGTCTGTAAATCTAATTGAAGGTTCTCCTTTAGAATTTATATATATTAAATGAGAGTCTGGTGTTAAAGCTTCTTTTTCTTTGAAATCACCTAATTTCCATTATAATCCTGCATATTCTTCAGGATTTATTTTTATAGGTTTTATTAATTTTATCCCTTTATTTCCATTACTTCTACTACATCTTTTATTTGTAATTTAAATCTAGTATTACTACTATCTGTCATTTTGCCTAAAAATCCTACACACATTAATAAATTCTTTCCACTATGCATTTCCTCATATCCTTTAGTTTGTATTCCTATTATAATGTGAGTTCCAAATTCATTTAAGTTCATCATAAAATTTGGGCTTATATAGAAAATTCCTCCATTATTAGTCATATCTACTTCTGTTAATCCTATAATTGCCTTTTTTATATCTGACCATCTTTTATCATATATTGTAATTAGTGTTTTTGTTCCTAAATTTTTTCTAGTTAATCCTTTAATTCCTATAACTATTAATCCCATATGCATTAGATCTTTTTTAACATGTTTTATTTCTTTTACAGATTCGGAGTTTATGAGTGGTAAAGATACAAAAGTTTTTCCTAATACTGACAATTGTTCTTCTCTATAATGTCTATATAGTTGAGATTTTGAATTTGTATTATATAAAACTTTTGGATTTAATAAGTTTAATTGATTTTGTTGAAAGATTTGTATATCTTTATCTGTATCTATTATTTCATCTAATTGTTGATTATTGTCTTCTTTTGTCTTTCTATTTTGTATTCTTGACAAAAAGTTATTACTTATACTATTCTGGGAGTAACTTGGTCCTGGTCTTTCTTGTCTTTTATTTCTTGATCTAGTTGGAAAAATGTCCATTTTTGCTGTTTTTTAATTATTTTATCTTTTTGTGGAGTAATTTCTATTTTAGTTAATTTTTCTATTAATTCTTCCACTCCGGTTGTGTTTATATTTTTTCCTTCTAATTTTTCTTTTTTATCTATCTTATTATGTAATTGTAATAAAAGTGATATTATTATATTATTCTGTTTTATGATGATTTGATCTGATTTTGAAGGTGCATTAAATTCTTTATAATCTAATGGAAGAGTTGTTCTTTTTTCTATTAATGTTATTGCTTCTTTATATGTCTCTGCTTCTATTAAATCTATCATGAAAGAACTATTTCTTTTATTGATGCTAATTCTGTCTTTATTTCTTGTAATTTTATAATTAAACTATTATTAACTTCTTCTCTTAATCTATTATTTAATTTTTTAGTTAATTCTACTCCTTGTTCTTTTAAATAATCTAAATTTTCTTCTATCTTATTAAAAGTTTGTTTTGTCTATTTTGAGTTTCTTCTTGTTCACTTAATATTTTTATAATTTTGTTATTATGTTCTTTAATTTTTTCACTAAGGTTTATTATTAAATCTATTAAAGTATTGTATTGAGGATATTCTGTATGTAAACTATGGTCTCCACTATCGAAATTACACTTTATAATACTTTCTCCTTTTAATCTTTTAAATCTTTTTTCTATAGTTATTTGTAGATCTAATATTCTAGACTTTTTAATGAAGCTATTTTTTCTATTATTATTTTATCCTAAAGTAGTTGGTTTATAATATTCTCTAAAAAAATTTATTCTTTTAGTGTAATTATAAATATCAGTATTAATACCTTGTAATTCCCACTTTAGAGCTTTTATATATTCTTCGTTATTTATATTATGTTCAAAATTTATTGGTTTGAAAAATTCGTTTTCATATATATATATATATGCTTCTATTTCTTTTTCTGCTTTTTGTAATTTTTCTTTTTCCTTTATATCCCTATATAATATCCAATAATTAAATCTTATATGTTTAGCAAAAGGAAGATTTCTCATATATATTTTTTAATTACAATTTTTCTAGATATAAGATGTCTTACTAGTTTTTGTTCTAATATTTTAACTAAGAAAAATATATGATCTAATCTATTACTTATTTCTTTTTTAGATATTGTTGTTTTTATTTCTTTTAATAGTATATCTGCTTCTAGATACAAACCTAGTAATTCTCTTTTAACTTTTTTATATGCTTTAGTATTTTTATAAGGTCTTCTCATATATTATCCTACAGAATTATAATAATAAGGATTATTTTTAATAATTTTAATTCTTTCTACTATTTCTTTAATCTCAAAATTTACCTATATATATATATATATATATATATATGCTTTTCAAAACTTATTTACTTAATTAATTATGTTCAAATGTATACTTGACGAAATTGAAAGAAAGAATAATAGATTGGAAAATCAGACCATTCAGACAGATAAAAACATAAGAAAAAGTGAAGACATAGGACATATGAAAGAGGTCACTGTTAATTTTGTATGTTAATGACTACTCATGGTTGCAAAGGTAATGGAGATGTTTGGATACCATTTTTAAAAATGATGGACATTACAATATCAATAATTTAGTAATCAACTACCTTTACAATACTAAATTATTATATATTTTGTAAATGTGAAAAACTATTTACGCGATGAATTACCATATGTTTCACAATAAAACTAAAATATTACATTCACAAAGTGGCAAAATAAATAAACATGAAAATATGAGGTGCTTTGGAAGAGATTGTTACTCTCTTAATTAATGTCTCATCGAATCTTGAGCACGAAAAAACTCTTTAGTAGGAAGTGCTTCCTCCAAATGGAGCCTTGCTCATTGGGAATCCATATACAATCAAAATACAATGTGGATACCAAATATAATATAGAAAATAAAAAAATATATAAATTATAAGAACATTATGTAACTTTGCATGATAACCAAAGTTGACGTTCTTCTCACCTTCACAATATTCCATAATAATTAATATAATTTCCATAGATGGATCTTTTCAAATCATTTTGAACTTCCTGCCAAATTAGAATATATAAAGTTAGACATCTTTTCAATTAACTATTAATAACTATTAAAATAGCATCAAATCAAATCCAAAGAAATTTATAAAATTAATAAAAAGATTAATGAAAATATACAATATAAAGTTAGACATCTTTTCTATTAACAAATAATATAGTATTAGCAAATCATCAAATCAAATTCAAACAAAATTATAAAGAGAATGAAAAGATTAATGGAAAATTAAATGGTAAATACCAATTTATAGGATCATTATATTTTGGATGTTGAAAAGCATTAATTATGAATTTAAAATAGTAAACATTGTCACCAATTATTATAGCCTTAATTCAAGAAAACAATTAAGAGCTATTAATCAAAATTAAAAATTAGAATATTAAACTCTCTTTCACAGAATTTAAATAATTAAAACCCATTATTTAAGAAAACGATTAAGAGCTAAATTACGTTCTCTTTCTCAAAATTTAATTAATTAAAATTCATTAATTATTATAACCTTAAATTGCGGAAATTAAATATTATCTAATTAAAAATCAATTTACGTCTATAAATAGGGGGGAAATCCTCCAAAAATCTGAGTCAATTCATAAAGATGAATTATTTAAAAAATATTTCACGATATACATAGTGTATAAATATTTATGTCCTATAAATAATTTTACCTTTACTTTTTTTTATCAATTATGTATTATAAAACTCTCGTAAGCTAAAAAAAGAGAGGAAAAGAACATATATCTTTACATTTGTATGAGTATTTTTGTTTAAAACTATTGATCATGACCAAGTAAAGAGTGTAATTAAGATAGCTAAAAGAGCAACTCTTTTATCATAATTCTCTATAAATTTAGGAAGAGTATATATGGGGAAAAACTTATATATGACTATTTATGGAACAAATTATAGATGAGGGACTATTTATGAAACAAAATGAATTATTATTTAAAAATTATACTTTAATTTCGTCATTATATGGAACCATTTTTTGATAATTTTTACCTTGACAACTGTATGTTTATATTTTCCTTATTTCTCTTCATTTGTTAGTGTTTTTTTTCTTTCTAGTACGCCTTGTACTTCTCAAATTTGTCATTTCCTAATTTTATGCAAAATTCCCAAGTATCAAAATTTTTCTTAAATATTGTCAGTTTTTTCCTCATATAAATTTAAAATATTTCAATGGATCAAGGATGTACAACATACAATAAGAAAAATAGCTACATGAAATTAAAAAAATAAATCAAATTAATTGTAGAATAAGACTGAAAATTTCTTCAAGTTTTAATTCCTGCTACTTCTTCTGTCTTCTTCTTCATCTTCTTCCAACCTTCGATTATCAACAAAATATTATACGCTAAGAAAAAGTCTTGTATTTGAAATGTATAAAAAAATATTTTTTTATATAATATTTGTTGATCAAACATTATTACATGAGCACAAGACTGTTCCAGTGCTAATGCTTCGAACTTGCAAAATAATTTTGAATTGTTATGGCCTTTTATCTTTTTGGCCTCATTCTTGTTATCCTACCTACTTGCAAAAAAAATTTAACTTGTTTCATGTAAATGTGAGAAGGTATTCGCATATTATAGGCCTATTTATAGGAGTAGTTGTGCGTAAATCTTAATATTGCAAAACTTTTCGAATTCTATAATTTAGTAATAGTGAATTAATAATATTATGTTGTAACTTAAAGAATTCATTTAAAGGAAAATAAGTCTTTTATTATACCTTTTAATATAACATAGAGAAGAGCAAAAGTTTTGAATTAGGATAGTAGAATGGTATTTTTCTGAAACCGTAATTCTCTTTCAAATCTCAATTAGTGTATATATTTCTCTTTCCTTAATTGTAATTAAATTGTAATTAAATCTTATTTTTCATGAAGGATAAATTTTTTCCTTTGTGATTTGTAATTAAAACTTTATTTTCCATAAAGGAAGATTGTCTTTTTATTACGATGCAATTAATGCTAAACACATTAAATATAATATAATAATGCATATTGTATTTAGTATGAATTTTTTTAAATATTGAGATGATAGATAAATAGGAATCCTGGCTTCTAAGAGGTGTCACATCAGCGTTTTGAGATTCAGCTTTATATATATATATATATATATATATATATAGATTAGAAAAGCAAAATATATCCTACAATTAATATAAATCATAAATTAAAAGGAAAGTAAATTTTAACATTTCATCAAACTTAGGCACTTACTTTTCATCCTTTTGCTTATAAACAATGTTTTGGCTTTGCTATCTTTCATGATTTTGATATTGTTAGAAAATATTTGTTTTAAATTGTTTTTCAATTTAAAATTTTAAGATAAAATAATTATTTTCTTTTCTTTTCTTATCCTTAGTATGTAGTAATTATTCCTAAAAACTACATACAATATAGAATGAGATGAATATTTGATGAAGAAAGAGATATTATCTTGAATTATTGATACATTAATAATGAAAAAATAACCAAAATTTTTCTAATTTTTTTAAAGACACGTATAAAAGAAAAATACCTAAATAATTTTACTTGAGGGAAAAACTATCATAAAATCATATTCAATGATATTGCATCCTAACTACTAAATAATTCTAAAAGCCATATTTACATGCACAAATTACTAACTTTTTATATTTTACGTGATATTTATCCGTTGTAACGTTCCATTACACAACTATAATTAGTGACGGATTCAGGATTTTTCGTTCAGAGTGTTCGGAAAAAAAAATATAAATGTGTAAATAAGTCTTTAGAAATAGGACCCTTGATTTTTTGGGGTTTAAAACCACACTTTTAGCACGTTTTAAAATGAAAAAAAAAGCTAAAAAAAGCTTTAAAAACAGAACTGGTTTTTTAAAAAAATTATTAAACTGAACTATAAAAGGAAAATAAATAAATGTTATCGCAGGGATTCAAACGGGGGCGTGCAACTTAATATTCAGGGGACTTGCCACTGAGTCATATATTTCTTTTTGTTATTGTGGGAGTTCAAAATATATATATATATATATATATATATATATATATATATTATATATATATATATATATATATATATATATATATATATACACACAAAAATATAAAAAAATTACCTTATATATATCGTGTATCTTTTTACCGAATAGGTTCGGATAAACCCTCTGTATCCAACGTGGGTCCACCCCTCCTGACTATAACGTGAATTATTGAATAGTAATGCTAAAACAAAGATAAGAAAATAACAATAATTAATGGAAGATGATGTATAAATTCAGAGGAAAGATTTGAAAGGGAGCGAAAGTATTCACTCGAATTTTCTTGCAAATCTAACCCTTGCTTTGCACATAAATTTTGTAGATATAGTCTTAGGTCTTATTTGTTTTCATTAAGATTAAGACATGATCTGAATCTAAATACATATCTAAATATTAAGATATGCATTAAGATTTAGATGTGTAAATCTGAATAAACATCTAAATATTAAGATGTTGTGTCTGAATCTGAACAATGGATTATTGAGATTGCTTGTTTTCAATATCTGAATGTGCATATAAAATCAAACACTATATCAATAAAATATTATAAGAATCTCATTTTAGTAAAATAGTTTTTTTTTATAGAAAATAATATTTTAAACAGTCTTATTGTAACAAGCAGTGGCGCAGACACCATAGTTTTAGGAGGTTCATCCGAACCCCCTTCGATGAAAAATTATATTATTTTTATATGATTAAAAATAATTTTTTAGGTACATATAGTAGATGTCGAACCCCCTTCGGCTACTTCGTGTGTCTATTTCTTCAGATTTAGGTAATATGATTTATTTATTAAGAATTTAACATTAAATTACATCATTAATATGACAATTCTTTACACTCAAAAACTTTGAGAATCTAATATAATGCAATGTAAAATAGTTTATATAGAGTAATAATATAATGTTTATGAAACTTTTTTATTTTATAATGGACATTTATTATTGTTATCGATCAAATAATTAATACTTTCTTATTTTCTGAAATCGTGCTAAATATTATATCATGAAGTGCTTATTAATTCAAATATATTAATTAATTTATGAAAGTAAGAGATGTATATTAAGTTAGTAAGAATAAAAGAAATTATAAAACGTAAACATGTAATTATCATTAATTAAATAAGAAAAAAACTTTTATGAATTATTGTGATGTAATTGAATTAAGATAGGATTCTATTTTTTGAATCTGAATGGAGTTAAGAGTGTGTTACAAATCTGATTTATTCAAATGTATTCAAACTTATTAAGAGGCTTATAAGAAAATAAACAAACTTAATGAACTGAATCTGAATAATTAAGATTCAATCCTAAAAAATAAACACACTAAATGAGGCGAATCTGATTAATTAAGATTCAGACTCCTATTAAATACAAACAAATAAGTTTTAGTTCAATTAAACTAAATTAAAAAAAACATAATGCATAAAAGTGTCATTCACACAATATAGAATGAAATAAATATATGATGAAGAAATAGATATTATCTTGAATTCTTGATACATAAATAATAAAAAAATAACCAATTTTTTAAAGACATTTAAGAAGAAAAATACGATAAATAATTTTGTTTGACAAAAGGAGAACTTACCATAAAATCCTGTTTAATGATGTTGCATCCTAACTATTAAATATTTCTAAAAGCCATATTTACGTGCACAAATTACTAACTTTTTATTATTTTATGCGATATACATCAGTTATAACGTTCCATCCCACAATCATAATATGATAAATAATTAAATAGTAATACGAATAAATAAAGACAAGAAAATGATAATTATTACTGAAAAATGCTATAAAAATTTAAAGAACAGATTTGAAAGAGAGCGAAAGTGTTCACTCGAATTCTTTTGCAAACCTAACCCTTGCATTGCACATAAATGTTATCGGTATAGTCTTAGTTCGATTAAATTATATTTAAAAAAATATAATACGTAAATATGTCATTTTTTATTATTTTTTAAAAAATAAAAAATTCCGTCAAATCTAACGGGTTATAATTAGTTAAAATTACCGGCCAAAATAAGATTGGGCCACAGAGTCACCGAACAAATCTGCTATCTCTTCATTTTTCTTCTCTTATTTATTTATTTTTCCCATTCACGTTTTTTTTTTCTCCATCTCTCTCACTTTTTCACTATTTTCTCTCTCTAAATCACACTTTCTCTCTCTAGATTTGTCGGTGATGGGAACAACAATTCTGCCAGATCTCGGAACGGAGATTCTTATTCCGGTGTGTGCGGTTATCGGAATCGGATTTGCGTTAGTACAATGGGTGATTGTTTCGAAAGTTACGGTTTCGACTGATGGTAAATCGTCATCTTCCGGTGCCGGCGCTGATGGTAAGAATGGATATGCGGAATCGCTTATTGAAGAAGAAGAAGGGATTAATGACCATAGCGTTGTTCGTAAGTGTGCTGAAATTCAAAATGCCATTGCTGAAGGTACGTGAAATTAGTATTATTTTTGAATTTTTTTTTAGCTGCATTGAAATTGCTTAACATGTTGTTACATTTGCATAATCTACTACTGATAAGTATACACATGTATATATATATATATTATTATTTTTTTATTATTTTATTTTATAATCGTTATGTTCGACTCAGCTTTTGTGCATGTATGCAGATTCACGTGATACCAGTATCCGAGCTGCCTTTTTCGCACCTTGGCTAATTCACATAGTATGTAACTCTGTTTATTAAGGCTAGAACAAATGAGAAATCATCTAGTGGTTTTTGGCTCAGAGAGGCATGATTCTTAATCCACTTTATTGACTACTAGGTACATAGGGTGTGTATGTATATATGTGCATGAGTATATTATATATGTATGAATATATGTCTCTGTGAAATGGTGCTCGGTCCAGCTTAGGTACCTTTACTATACCAGCACAGATTGGTGGATCAGTATTTGAATTTTATGTGTTTTGTGATGATGTCAAGTTACTATCGAAATAATAACTGGGTTTCTTAGTGGATGTCTTAATATATAAATTTGAAAGACTGACCCACTAGATTCACCCCTGGTGGGCCGAGTGAAAGAAATCACCTAGTGTTTATTGGTGCTGCTAGGATTTGGACGTGACACTTCATGGTTCTCTACCTACTGAATTGTCTTTGTGTATATAGAGTTAAGGCTTCAAGTTGAAAGCAGTAGGTGGATTTGTACTCTGTTAAAAGGCTATACACTTATTTGTTTGTATGGTTTGCAATTAGATCTTGGAAGATCTTTTCCTGGAGTTGAATGTTTGCTGTTGTGTGGGGTTGATATGGTTGATACTTTCTTTTTGATACTTATAGCCTTTAGTGTTAATTTTAGGTGTTTTTAAATTCTCAGTTGCCTACTTCATTTTCATGTTTTGGAAAATTTCAAGTATTTGTACTATAGTAAATTGAATGAACTTGTTATATTGTTTATATGTATACGTATGTGTGAGTAAAGGTAGCTGCTTTGATGCTTTGGTATACTCTCTCTGTACTTTACATGGTTTGTCGGTGCACTTTCTTCTGATTTACTTGGCGCATTTAGCAGTTAACTGTTAAATTTTGAATAAATAGCAATTCTGGAGCGGTTATGTTGTGATGCAACTTTGTTTGTTCATAATAAAGATCTGAGCTTTTCCTGCTTTTTGTGTTGCTTACTGCTTAAATAATGATTATTTAACACATGTTATAGACTTAGACTTTAGTCTTTTTCTTCTTTAGTTCTTGGTACAAATTATTTACTTGATCATAAAGATCTGAACTTTACCTGCTTTTCGGTGGTGGTGGTGGTGGTGGTGGTGGGGTTGCTTACTATTAAATAATGATTATTTAACGGATGTTATAGACATAGACTTTAGTCTTCTTCTTTAATTATTATTACAATTTATCAGTTTGCTATGATTTTGACGGGCATTTCACTTCGTTATTTTATATTTACTAATTGCAGTTAGGTACTCCCTAAGCAACACTTGATTTACTATTAAATAATTCCCGTCTTCTGCCCGGCACCATCATAGTGGTATACTTCTGAGAAGATAAGACTAGAGATGCCATGTTAACTTGGTACTTTGCTAGTCACATATCTCTACTCTAGAAGCCAACTTAGTGCAAGGCTACTGAACTGAATAATAACTTGTTACATCAAGTTATTATAGTAAGATATGTGAATTTTAAGAGCTTCATTGCTCAAAGTAAATTTTGAGCAACTAGAGGGGCCGAAATTCGCTGATGATACGAGGTTATTTCGGCAGTTCCTTTTGAGCATCGAGAGTGAACATCTTTGGAACGTAGAAATTGAAAAGAAAAATAAGAAACAAAAAAACTGGAGGAATTTTGATTCTTACAACGAGACTGCATTTTGCTTTGCCCATTTGTTGCTGCTGATGCCTTCTTTTTAACCCCAGGAAAAGAACAGGGGGACTCTCATCTCAACATGTTATGAACTTATCGTGTGTTTCTTTCAAAATAGATGATTAAAAATACTATAAGTAGTGAAGTTTTGGCAATTGGCATTCCAAATCTGGAGCTTGTAACAGGCTTCAATTGAATTTTGAATTGTCAAAAGAGTGCTTTCTGTTGCTCTTACTAATATTGTATTGCTGGATGTCTTCCAGTTTACCGCTCTAGAGTCTAGTGTGTTGTGTTAATGTTTCTTTTGGCGTATATATGCTGATTTTCTCAAGACTTCCTCCCCCCCCCTCCCCCCCCCCAATATCTTTGTCACTGTCGTGAAAAATGAAGGATTTGACTGTTCTATGAATTTCTCATAGAGCGCCTAGATAGTGAAATATTTCCTGACAATAACTTCCCTAACTGCGGAATTAATCTATGCCACAGGTGCAACCTCGTTCCTGTTTACGGAATACCAGTATGTTGGTGTTTTCATGGTTGCTTTTGCATTACTGATCTTTCTATTCCTCGGTTCTGTTGAGGGTTTCAGCACAAAGAGCCAGGCATGTACGTATGACAGCTCCAAAATGTGCAAGCCTGCTCTTGCAACTGCTGTCTTCAGTACAATATCCTTCTTGCTTGGTGCTATTACCTCTGTGATTTCCGGATTTCTTGGAATGAAAATTGCAACATATGCAAATGCACGGACTACATTGGAGGCTAGAAAGGGTGTTGGTAAGGCTTTCATTGTTGCATTCCGTTCTGGTGCTGTGATGGGCTTCCTTCTTGCT
The DNA here is from genome assembly GCA_022817965.1 of Solanum lycopersicoides. Lineage (NCBI taxonomy): Eukaryota > Viridiplantae > Streptophyta > Magnoliopsida > Solanales > Solanaceae > Solanum > Solanum lycopersicoides. Next base: position 3,988,102 of record CM040629.1, read on the forward strand.
GCAAATGGTCTTCTTGTTTTGTACATTGCCATCAACGTATTCAAGTTATACTACGGTGATGACTGGGAAGGGCTATTTGAGGCTATAACTGGCTATGGGCTTGGTGGGTCATCAATGGCCCTTTTTGGTAGAGTTGGTGGAGGTATATACACTAAGGCTGCAGATGTTGGAGCTGATCTTGTGGGCAAGGTGGAGAGAAACATCCCTGAAGATGATCCTAGAAATCCAGCGGTGAGCTTATTGTGTCATTTAAATGGCAAGGTGTGTTTACTGTTTTCTCGTGGTTAGTTTTAATGCTAAATATGTGCTTAGGTTATTGCTGACAATGTTGGTGACAATGTTGGAGATATTGCTGGGATGGGGTCAGATCTATTTGGATCTTATGCAGAGTCATCGTGTGCTGCCCTAGTTGTTGCTTCTATCTCTTCTTTCGGGGTCAACCATGAGTTCACAGCCATGCTATATCCTCTTCTTATCAGTTCTGTGGGCATCCTTGTATGTTTGCTTACGACCTTATTTGCAACTGATTTCTTTGAAGTCAAGGCTGTAAAAGAAATTGAGCCAGCGTTGAAGAAGCAACTTGTAATCTCAACTGTTCTCATGACAATTGGAATTGCTCTTGTTTCTTGGATTGCTCTTCCATCTACCTTCACAATATTCAATTTTGGAATTCAGAAAGAAGTTCAGAGCTGGTAAGTCTAGAGTCTGACCTGTGCTTCTATAACTTGAAATATTTGCATTACATGAATGTTGCTTCATAATATTTCTTGGATCATCTTCGAAAGTTGTAAGCATGAAGTCAATATTTAGGTAAAGCAACTCCATTAAAATTTGGGACAAACTAATGGATGAAGATTCATTTCTCCTGCCTGTCATTCGTTTTGGTCTCTCATAAACGTTTACCAAAGGCTAACTGGCATGCAAAAACTGATTTAAACTTGCAGGCAGTTGTTCTTATGCGTTGGAGTTGGTCTGTGGGCTGGACTTATCATTGGATTCGTTACTGAGTATTATACCAGCAATGCCTACAGGTAGACTAGGGGCTCTAGCTGTTCTATTTTGGTGCTTATTTGATTCTTTGCCTATTAAAAATGTAATTTTTGTTTCATTTGTTTCCAGCCCTGTGCAAGACGTCGCTGATTCTTGCCGCACTGGTGCTGCCACCAATATTATTTTTGGCCTTGCCCTGGGCTACAAATCAGTTATCATTCCCATTTTTGCCATAGCAATCAGCATTTTTGTAAGCTTCAGTTTTGCTGCAATGTATGGCATTGCAGTTGCTGCTCTTGGAATGCTGAGCACCATAGCTACTGGTTTGGCAATTGATGCTTATGGTCCCATCAGTGACAATGCAGGAGGCATTGCTGAGATGGCTGGGATGAGCCACAGAATCAGAGAAAGAACTGATGCCCTTGATGCTGCAGGAAACACCACTGCTGCTATTGGGAAGGCAAGTCAGATACTCTTGTACTTCACTAAATGTTGTAATGTCTAGTTATTTTTATAATAGAAGGTTCACTCCAATCTCCATTGCCTCTTTGTTAACGAGCTTCCTACTATGGTAACAGGGATTCGCCATTGGATCTGCTGCTCTCGTGTCTCTGGCCCTCTTTGGTGCATTTGTGAGTCGTGCTGGAATTTCCACTGTAGATGTCTTGACACCTAAAGTATTCATTGGCTTGCTTGTCGGTGCAATGCTTCCTTACTGGTTCTCTGCCATGACAATGAAGAGTGTGGGAAGTGCTGCCCTTAAGATGGTTGAGGAAGTGCGCAGGCAATTCAACACCATCCCTGGACTCATGGAAGGAACCGCAAAGCCTGATTATGCCAATTGCGTCAAGATCTCCACCGATGCATCAATCAAAGAAATGATCCCACCTGGTGCTCTTGTCATGCTTACTCCATTGATTGTAGGGATATTATTCGGAGTGGAAACCCTGTCCGGTGTGCTTGCAGGATCTCTCGTCTCCGGTGTACAGGTAATTATTCTATGACATATATAAAAACCTTCAAACGGTTTCTCTTCCTCTCTAATCCCGTATGATCTTTGGTTTGTAGATTGCCATCTCTGCATCAAACACTGGTGGTGCCTGGGACAACGCCAAGAAGTACATCGAGGTATACAATTAGTTAGACCTTATACATTCACATTCAGTTCCTATAAGAATCTTGAGAAACGTCGTTTATAACTCGTTTATTTGTGTCGTTTTTGGGATACTAGGCTGGAGCTTCAGATCACGCGAAAACTCTTGGACCCAAGGGATCCGATCCACACAAGGCTGCTGTCATTGGTGACACTGTTGGTGACCCCCTCAAGGACACATCTGGACCATCATTGAACATTCTTATCAAGCTGATGGCTGTAGAGTCACTCGTTTTCGCTCCCTTCTTCGCCACCCACGGTGGTCTGCTCTTCAAGATGTTTTAAGACAAAACCAACTCAACTGCATCGAATTTTCGTCTGGTGATGTTTTTACTCCTTTTGCCTACTTTATTTCGAGCAATTTTTTCGTGTTCATGGATAGATTAGGATGTAGGTCTTGTGGAGAACTAGTGATGATAGCGAAATGTTTATGAAGAGTTTAGAAAAATCCAACATTCTTTTCTTAAAGAGTAAAATGTATCCTATATAGATAGTATATAGTATATTTATACTTTTAAAGAAGTTGAAAATCTTGCAAGCTTTTATTTCTTGTTATTTTGTTGGTCTTTACATTGCATATTCTTCTAACTTGTCATGTGCGGCTCTAAATTGATAATACATGAACAAAATTATGAGTTTAACGTCCATATACAACGCGTGAAAAAGAATTTTTACATTATCAGATCATTGGCTTGCTAGTAAAATGTATATTTTGCTTTTTTACGCATATGTTTGGTTAACTCCACTTGGATCTAACTCATCCACACTAGGATAATAGACATTTACACGGTCAACGTATCTTAATCTATTATGTCTTATTTTCTCCTGTTATTCGAGACGACGTAAAAGAATTCTTTTACATGATCAATGGAGGGAGGGGTATTATTTAAGCCTCATTTTGAACAAAAACTCCTAATAGCTTGTGGAAAAAATGGATTAAATGGGAAAAAATTTGGCCAACATTCATCAGTTATATCTAATGCAGCTTCACAACATTGAGGACCAATTAAATGGGGTTGAACACTTAAAAAAGATGTAATTATTTCTTCAATACAATTAGGAACGTCATTAACGGATGTTAAACATGTTGTAATTGAATCAGGACCTAATCCTCCAAAATTAGGCAATAATCCACCAAAATTAGGTAATAATCCATCAAAAAATTGAGCTTTCACAATTGATATGGATAATAAAGAAATTAACATAGTTGAATATAAGGCTTTAGGGATCGTCATCGGAAAAAATTTACTCGAACCTGATGTTTTTGTTTCTTTTACTTTGGATTGTGGGTATGATTAATTTTTTTGGTATTTGTTTGTGAAAGTTTATGAGCAAAATTGATAAGAAATAGTGACATTAATGTTCTATCGGTTTAATTTTTATTTTGTTTAATGTTAGCATTTAGTGATATATTAAAAAGATGTTATTAGTATTTATTGCTTTCTAGGAAGTTTTTTTTTTTTTTTAATTAGAGGGAAAATCTTTTTGGCCAGAATGATATTTTTTTGGGCAACTTTCAGATATAGCAAATAAAAAATTCATATTTGTATGCTATAGCAAAGTTTGCATAATTGCGCTCCATAGCAAACATAGAAACTGTATAATTCGCTATACATATACAGTTGAAGCAAATTGTATAAAACGAAGTGTATAAAACGAGAAAGAGAAAGACACTTGGGCAGAGAACTGTATAAAAACGAAGTGTATAAAACGAATTGTATTATTATAAGTGTATAGAACGATTATATACAATTTGAATTTGTATAAAATGAGAAAGAGAGAAAGACAAAAGAGACTTGACAAGGAATATACAATTGAATCGAATTGTATAAAACGAGAAAGAGAGAAATTAGATACAATTTGAAAATTGTATAAAACGAGAGAGAAAGGCAAAAGAAACTGGGCAGGGGAGTATTTTTATTGTATAATTATAAGCGTATAGGACGAAAATATATGTACTTGCATGTGTATATACAATTTTCTCACGCTTTATACAAACAGAAATGCAATTTATACATTTCGCTTCTGTTTGTATAAGTGAGAAAGGCGAGGGTGGCGAGCGAGATTTGGGAGAGTGGCGAGCGAGATCTGGAAGAGGGGAACAAAAATATATATATTTATACAATTTCCTCTGCTTTATACAATTAGAAACAATTTTTATACACTTGTGTTTGTATAAAAAGTGAGGAAGCGAGCGAGAGATTGGAGGAGAGTGGCGAGCGAGATATTTGGGAGAGAGGCGCCTGACAATTTTTTGCAAACGTTTGCTATGGAGCACAATTAAATCAAACCCTAGCTACTCCATTTATTTTAGGTTATTAGTTTGCTATTATATACAATTATCCCTATTTTGTTTTATGTTATTTTATCTTTTTAACATTAATACTTTAACTAAAAAATGGAAAAAAGATCAGTTTATTTTAAAATTAAAAAAAAGTATAATTTTTTATTTTTTCTGACCAAATTCTGGCTAAATTTTCTGATAATTTAACACTTCCCTACTTCAAAATTGGTTAATAAATGGATTTTAATGTTATGTCTAATTAATTTTGGTCTTTGACCATTCACTTAATTCGATATTATATCTTCAAAAATAGAAAAAAAAATATGTCTATGATGTTATCCAAATAACAAATATTCAACTTATAGAGAATGATTTACACTATTTATATTTCTAATTTAGAATCATTATTTGCGGGGATGATATTTAAAGGCCACTTAACCGTTTTAATCGATATTTTATCCAACAGAACACGTTAATTATAATAAGTCACTATTATCCTTCTTTCATAGAGTCCTAGGGTCCTCATATATAGTTCATTAAATAGAAATAAGTAAGATCGCGAACTAAAATTCTAAAAGAAAATACCTTTGAAATTACCATTAGAATTTTAGTAAAAGGCTCAACATATTTTGCGATTAAATGTGTCATGAAACTCTTACATTTAATTTTTATCTCTTGCATAAATAGCCATAATGAGATTCAAAACTGACCAAAAACTGCATTTCATAATAAAAATATGCATTCTTTATTACACCAAAATCACCCCATAAATACCTTCACATTTCCACACAAAATCCACCAAACATCATCCAAAAACCAAAAAAATATTTAAAAATCAGAGCAAATTCAAGAAGTTATGGCAACAAAAATTTGAAGTTTTTTGCATTTTTCATTATATTAAGTATGACAAATTCACTAGTAGCTATGGCTAGTCTTGATCCAATTTTGGCACCAAGTCCTAATGATGATGAAATTATTGAATGTTGGTCATCACTTAAAAGTTTAAATAAATGTGTAAATGGCATTTATAAAGTATTTCTTGGTACTGGAATGCTTGATTCTCCATGTTGTGAAGTAATTCATGGGATTAATAGCAAATGTTGGCAAAAACTTTTCCCATTTGATCCAAGTTTTGGTGATTTATTGGTGTTTTATTGTAGTATTTATGCTCCTTCACCATCTCCAATGGCTGCAATTTGAAGATGAAAATGAGAGTATTTGGTTGAATAAAGGGGTTGAGGGGGCTGGGGTGGGGAGGGGGGGGGTTCTTGTTTTGTTTTTTTTGAACTTTGTTATGATGCTAAAATGCAATTTGGAGGTTTTTGTTAGGTGTTTTATTGATGGAATAAACTTTTGTTTTTGTGTTATTAAAATGTAGTTTATGTTATGCCAACTTATGAAAAATAATCTATTTTACTAACTCCCTCCGTTTCTTAAAGAATGGTCTAGTTCGACTCGATACGAAATTTAAAAAAATAAAAAAGACTTTTGATCATGTGATCCTAAATTGAAGTTTTGTCAAATATACAAAATTATCCTTTAATCTTGTGGCCTTAACACATGTTAAGTGAAAAGTTATTACCAAAAAAAGAAAAAGGTCATTTTTTTAAAACAGATTAAAAAGGAAAGGAGATCATTCTTTTTGAAACGGAAGGAGTACTAAAAAAACACTTATATTTAGAAAAACAAGCACTTTTGGCTTCCCAAAAGGTTTTGTCAAAGCAGACTATCAAGCATCAAATTCCATTGAAGATGGTCAGACTATGAAAAAACGACGAAAGTTGAAGAGTACAACATACACAGTGAAATCCCACGAGTAGAATTCGAAAAAGATAGTACACAGACCTTACCCTTACCTAGCGGAGGTAAAGAGGCATGAAAGTTAAAAGAGTATTTATAGGGTTAAATGGAATATATATCATAACTAACAGTCAAATAGGGTGACAAGAAGTTCATTTGGTCTGCAAAAGGATGATTAATTCCAACAGAAGAGCTAAAATCCCCCCTCTTCCTACAACTACTACATACTCCAACAAGCATGGAAGAAAAACAGAATAAACATACTAGGAAATGGTTTATTTTTTCTTCTTGGCAGGTGGTTGATCTTCCTCTTCCTCCTCTTCTTCATCGTCTTCCTCATCATCATCATCATCCCCGTCCTCATCATCTTCGTCGTCGTTATCATCTTCGTCATCGCTGCCTTCGTTGCCGTTAGATGCTGGATTGTCTTCAGGATCTGCTTCTTCATCATCATCCTCCTCTCCTCCTTCGCCTGAAAAGTCTTCATCGTCAGCATCATCGTCATCCTGATCATCAGCTTCTCCGTCGTCATCTTCATCATCGTCCTCTGTGTCGCTACCATCTTTGTTCTCAGGCCCAGCTTTGTCCATTTTATGAAGCTCCTCAAATGGAAACCTGAAAATGATATCAAAATTTGGTGTTCGCCACATGAAATTTTCCGGTTCGGAGTACTGTGAGTATAGGCTAAGATGACAAATAGTACCTTTTATCAGTGCCTATCAGATCTGGCAATGCAGCAGCATCCTTCAGCATAATTCCTGCCTGATGCATAACAAACTTTGATAAGGGAACTACGAGCGAACTTGAGGAACAAGAAGTTTCTAGGTCGTAATTGTAAAGTTCGATCAAAGGCACAGCGGAAAGTTGGGCAACTAAACTGAATAAGCACAACCAGCTTTTGCATCAAGTAATATCTAACAATTTCATTACGCTTGTAAGGAAGCAAAAAGAGAATTAGATCTTTGAATTTTAAGTGTACTGCAATGTACGGACAACTGAGTTTTTCCCCGAAGGACACAAAAATTGGCAATATCTGAGTAAACAAGAAACTTTTACGCACTTTTTTCAAGGAAGAACACTTATCAAATACCATTATATGTTCTTATCGTTTCTCCTATGACCATTTGTCTCCCTCTTTAGTTGTTACTATGCCCATATATTTCATATTATCCTACATAGTTCTTCTCACTTTTGATGTTGCGCCAGTGTCGGCTTGTCCAAAATACACTACTTTTGGAGAATTGGACTTGCACCCGTTGACATTTTTAGAGAGTCTGAACAGCATAGAAAGTGGACATTTATTCCAAATCCACAGAAAATGTCCGAGCTTCAACTACCCATAAGTAAGGAAATTTTACACAAGGCAGTTCAAACAACTACAGAAGCAGAAAACAGAGCAAGATATCCAAAAGCCACCATTAATTATCACAACTTATAAGAAAAAATAAAGAGCAGAAGTTGGACGTTTTTGTTATACCGCAATGAGCAAAGAAGCAAAAGAAGAAAAGGAAGTAACAGAGCTCTTTACTCCACAATCACTTCAAAAGAACATAACTTGTAAATACAACAATACCAAAAGTCAGTAGCTTGGAGAACAATCACTAACTTTTAAACAAGATAACCTAATGCAGAACAGAAAACTTCCAACTTTTAACTACCCCATTAGCAAGAAAATATGAATTTTTACAGAATAGATTGTTCAAACATATCAACAAATCCAAAACCCATCATTAAAAACACAAGTAATAAACATACAATACCTAAAGTTAGAAGCTTGGAGAACAATTACTTACAGGTAAAACTCAAAACAAGAAGCCTAATGCAACACAGAAAATTTCCTAGGTACAACTGCCCCAAGCAACGAAATTCTAGAACAGAACTGTTCAAACAACTAAAGGGATGAAAACATAGAACAAAGTCCAAAATCCACCATAAAAATCACAACTTTCTCAAGAAAATACTAAAGAGTCTAAGTTGGAAAAGTATGAAAATATCACAATGAGCAAGAGAGCAAACCAATATAAAATAATCTCTTTTCTACAATTTCTTCAACAAGAACACACCTTATTAACATATAATACCTAAAGTTAGCAGCTTGGGGAACAAACGCTAACATACAATAACATACCCGGTGTAATCCCATAAGTCGGGTCTAGGGAGGGCAGTGTGTACGCAAACCTTAACCCTAACTCGGAAGACAGAGAGGCTGTTTCCAATAACACTAAACCTAATGCAGAACAGTAAATTCCCCAGCTTTAACTACTCTACAAGGAAGAATCAATGAAATTTGACACAAAAAAATTGTTCAAACAACTACATAAGCAGAAAACAGAGCAAGAAATCCAAACCCCACAACTAAAAATCACAACTTTTTCAAGAAAATAATAAAAGTGTAAGTTAAAAGACAAGTGTGTTATACCACAATGAGCAAAGAAGCAACAGATCTCTGAGCAGCCAAAAGGGTTTCAGCAACTACAGCTTCAAGAACAGACCCCACCACCATTCTTCCAAAAACAGCTACATCAGACCTCAAACTACACACCTCCATTTTTACTCCCCAAAAAACAAAACAACCCAAAAAAATGCAAAGAAACAGAGATTCAAGAAAACCCAAAATCAAAAAATCAAAACTTTCTGGAAAGAGAAGTAGAAAGGGGGTGTGGGGTTTTTAGGGTAGGGTAGGGTTTGACTGTCCTAAAGGAAATTGAAGAAATATTTTGAAAAAAAAAAGAAAAGAGGAATTAGGGTTTTGAAAAATTAAAGGTGTTTAGGGTTTTGGGGTGTGAATTTGATATTAAACATTTTGCTGGGGGGTAAAGTGTACATCAATAAAGTATGTGTACTGACCTCGACAGTATGGAATTTTTAATGTCGAAAGTAGGCTTTTAGATTTTTTACTAAGAAAAAGAAAAGAAATTTAGGCCCATTTAAAAACTAGAAAAAAAAAAAAAGAGAATTTGAGACAAATTCTAGTATTTTGGGAATTTTTACAAATTTAAAAAGTAGGGAAAATTGTATATAATAATAAATTAATAAATCAAATTGTATATAATAACAAATTAATTTTTATAATCATCCTTTGATTTAATTGTGCCCGTAGCAAATTATTTGTCAATCACCTCTCTCCCTCAAACTCTCGCTCGCCACTCTCCTCTCTCGCTCGCTTCTTCTCACTTTTATACAAACACAAGTGTATAAAATTTATTTCTATTTATATAAAGTCTAAGAAATTTGTATAAATACATATATTTTTGTTCCCCTCTCTCTCTCCCAGATCTCGCTCGCCACTCTCCCTAATCTCGCTCGCCACTCTCGCCTCTCTCGCTTATACAAACAGAAACGAAATGTATAAACTGTGTGTTTCTGTTTGTATAAAGCGAGAGAAAATTGTATATATACACATGCAAATACATATATTTTCGTCCTATACACTTATAATTATACAATAAAAATACTCATCTGCCTAGTTTCTTTTGCCTTTCTCTCTTTCTCGTTTTATACAAATTCAAATTGTATGTAATTTCTCTCTTTCTCGTTTTATACAATTCGAATTAATTGTATAATCCCTGTCCAAGTCTCTTTTGTCTTTCTCTCTTTCTCATTTTATACAAATTCAAATTGTATATAATCGTTCTATACACTTATAATTATACAGTTCGTTTTATACACTTCTTTTTATACAACTCTCTGTCCAAGTCTCTTTCTCTTTCTCGTTTTATACAATTCGCTTCAATTGTATATGTATAGCAAATTATACATATATATGTTTGCTATGGAGTACAATTATGCAAACTTTGCTATAGCATACAATTATGAATTTTATGTTTGCTATATGTGAAAGTTGCCCTAAAAAGTATCCTAAAACTCTATATTATTATATTAAAACATTCGTTATTTATAGTTTTAAACTAAATTTCTTTCCTAATTTTTTGTACAAATTTATAATGTTATATAATTTTATACAACTCTTATCTGAGCTTGCTCTTTGTCATCACTTTCAATTACAAGTAATAGTAACTTTTGATATACAAATTAATGGCATCTCTATCTTGTTTTCTTCCACTTTTTTTTTTCAAAATTTTAATTGATTATGTTATGTGTCATGGCTTTTCACGGAACAATCATATTATAAAATGATAATATAAATGTATAGATATTTTAAATAAATTTTTAGAAGTTGTGGAATTGTGCCCCTTCTCCCTCTTCTTCCGCTTTACAAACCAAAATAAGAAATCTTAGAATCATTAGGAGCTGAAAGCTACTTTACTTTAAGAAAAAAATCACATGTTAGCGGATCAGAAAAATTTGTATGAAATATCCTATTTTTGTCTGAGCTTTCTGATTAATCATTCCCCTATTTCAGCGATATTTGTGTTAGGTAGGGCCAGGAATCAGTGATTACTCGATTGAGTCCATTTTTCTGACATATTTTTTATTTAAAAAGTCAAGTATTTCTTCCGAACTCTATGTCCAAACACATTGTAAAACTTACATGAATTTTGTTAGTTTGGGAGCTAATTACTTAGATACACTCTAATTTGTAATATTACAAATCTTATCATCAGATTTTGGTGTATCCAGATATGTTCATATACGTCTTGTATCCCGAATACAAGAGATCAAAATTATGTGCAATTTTGTTCTCAATACATTGTATCCAAGTGAATTTGCATGTATATGTGATACATTTAACAATTTTTCCTCGCTTTTTCTCATTTTACGCGCCAGTCTCTTATATATTTGATATTCAGATACGTGTGAATTACATTAAATTCGTGTATCTAGTGTAACAACATGTTTTAGCCTTTAGGTATATACGTCTCCTTTTTTATCTCACTCGTCTCTCTCCTTATTTTAGTATATATAGTAGCAAAAAGACATGTATTTAGGTGTATCTTTCTTAATATATAATTAAAAAATTCTTAATTAGTAGTAAGACACATAATATTCTAAAAATATTTGATAATACTAATATATGACGATGAAATATGTTAATTACATAATTTCTCTCTCTATATATATAATATATATAATAAAAATAAAAGGGATAATTGTATATAATAGCAAACTAATAACATAAAATAAATAGAGTAGATACGGTTTGATTTAATTGTGCTCCATAGCAAACGTTTGTCAAAGTTTGTCAGTCGCCTCTCTCCCAAAAATCTCTCTCGTCACTCTCCCATTCTCGCTCGCCACTCTCCCTCTGTTTGCATCTCTCGCTTTATACACAAAAGTGTATAAATTATATTTCTGTTTTGTATAAAGTGAGAGAAAATTGTATATATACATGCAAAAACATATATCTTCATGCTATACACTTAATTATACAATTTACAAATATTTTACTTCGATTCAACTGTAGACATGCAAATTTTATACAAATATTGCAGCGAAAAAGGCCAACGATATATACAATTGCCAATTATACAATTGCAGTGAAATACAATTTTTCTCGCTTTATACAACAGAAGTGTATAAATTGTGTTTCTGTTTTTGTATAAAGCGAGAGAAAAACATAAATCTTCTTCCTATACACTTATAATTATACAATATACAAACATTTTACTTCGATTCAATTGTATGCAAAGCAAATTTTATACAGATATTGCAGCGAAATAGGCAGCGAATTATACAATTGCGCATTATACACTTGCAGTGAAATAGGCCAGCGAATTTATACAATTGCAGCGAAATAGGCCAGCGAATTATACAATTTAGGCCAGCGAATTATACAATTGTATATGTGTAGCGAATTATACATTTATATGTTTGCTATAGAGCGCAATTATACAAATTTTGCTACAGCATAAAAATATAAATTTTTTGTTTGCTATATGTGAAAATTACAAGACTTTGATAATGTTTTATTTCTTGATTACTAATTACACCTACAATTAAACGTTATAATGGGAAGTAATAATCTTTCATGTTTAATTTAAAGTGTTTTGAGTCTGAATTCGAATTCAAATTCTTAATATAAAAAAAATTAAAAAATAAATTATCTTTAACATATATCTGAATTCAAAAATATTAGTGCATCCTCTAAGATAATATCCTTATCCTCTAAGCATCATTTTCCAGTGTTTTGATGATTAGTCTGACACAACATATTACACCATGATGATGGAAGAAACAAAAAGACAAAACCAATGTACTAGGTATTCATTCCACTCTTCTATACAAATATTTGGACACGTGGCACCCACCCACAAGCTTTCTTGATTTTATGCATCTCGAATAAGCTCTAATATAAGGGAAATTAAAAACAAGAAATATTTTGTGCTCTTATATTCATTGAAATATATCATAATAAGAATTAAAGGCTTATTTTGGAGTATTCCCTCTTTATAAGTTTTTTTTTTCTCTTTTTCATTTGGTGATAATTTTGATTAAGAAAACATATTTGGTTTATGTTTTGTTATGTGTGTTTTTGGATTTTGGTATTGAAACAATTGATTATGACACTTTTTCTTGATAGAAACAAAAATTATAATATATTGAAAATAACTTAATCTATATATATATATATGTAACGTCTGTATACACGCTATTTTTATCCAGATTACACTAACATATGTTATTATTATTGTTATTATTTTATGGGGATCATAAAAATTAATGTGACATGTTTAAGACTACAAATTTTGTGTAAATTCTATGCTTCATGATATGAAGTAAAAATTTTGGAGGTTAAGCATGTAGATGTTTGTTTGTATAGTATAATAGAATGATACCTTTATGTGTTTTTGAAAAAAAAATCCGACTTTAAATTTTTGATTTTACTCTTTAGTGATGACATGTTGTAGCATAGAAATATCACGTTTAAGATCACAAGTTTTATGTGTCCTGATATGAATTAAGTGGAGAATTTGGAAGTACTATGCAGATATTTGCTTATACATAAAGTTTCACTAGTTTTAGATGAAAAACTGAAAGTAAAAATTATGATTCTTGATTTTTGTACAAACAAGATGAAAACAGATGAAAGAAAAACAGTAAGAATCAAATACTCTCTCGGTTTTAGTTTGTTTGTCTGGTTTTGACTTTGACACGAAATTCAAGAAAGTAAAAAAACGATTTTTGAATCTTATAGTCTTAAACTAAAAATATATAGAATGTATCGAAAATGTTCTTTAATTTTGTTGTCTAATCTGAAACATGTCATATAAAAATTTAGACTGAAAGAGTTTCTAGTCTTGTTATGTAGAATTACATGTTGTTGTATGTTGATTTTACTTGATAGTGCAGAAGTTTATGCATCGTTAGTGCATAGAACTTAAACTCATATGAGAAATTTGATCGTTCTACATATATCGTTGATCTCTTTCAGGCTTTAAGTGCCTATGATCAAGTTCTTCTACAACACGTGTAGTTGTGATCGTTTCTTCAATGTCCGGTTGTGTTGTTGTCAATTAGCTCTCGTTTTGTCGTAGACTAAAGGTTTGTTGGTGTATTACTAATCGAATGGGAAGTGCTTGTTCATTAAAGAGAGATGCACATGATGATGATAACATCATTAGAAGAGGTTTCTCAAGTAGACGGTTCAAAGTTAGGAGATCGAGTTGTTTAGAGTCGTTCCTTCTTGGGCGTGGCGTGGATTTTCCTCTGGGAAGAAACAATGGTCCGTCCCTCATGAAATTATGTGTTCATAGAATACGTAAGGTGATTGATTTGATTTTCTCTTAATATGTTTCATTAAGCAGAGTTGGATTCACAGTATAAACTTAATGAGTTCAACTTTTAATACTATGTTGCTCAGACTCTTCAAAAATGAATGTCAATATGTGTGTGTCGGTTCCTCCAAAAGTAATGCGTTTTGGAGAATCTAACACGGATGCAATAACATATTTGGAGAGTCCGAGTAACACAAGATTAATGTTCTTAAGCATATTGTGGTTTTGGAATTATGCATTTAAACACATATATAATCATGTTATTTGTCGAAAATATTGCATTCAGTTGAACTCGTTTAGTATAGGCTGCCTCTGCCTCTGTAACACGGAGTTCTCTCCAAAAATGTTCCTGCACCAGTATCGGATCCTTCAAACATGCACTACGCAACGACATTGTTGAAGAGTCCAAGCAATATGGAAATCTTATGCTCACTTCTATTAACAGGATCTTGACAAATACAAGTCATTCTCAATGCTGCCAAGGGACATAAGCCAGTTGATATTCAACAATCTGGTCTATTCAAATCGCCTTTCAGATGACAGTATCGAAGCTTTTAGAGATTGTGCACTGCACGTAAAATCCCATCTCACATTGATATCGTATCGAATTTTGAAAAACTAAAGTGATTTTTTTTAGTACATGATCTTATAGGACTTTCTTTTCGTTAACAGGATATGTGGACGGGAGAATACAAAGGTGTTAAAGATAATTGGATGGATGTGTTTTCTTCACAAGGATCATCTTTACTGTCTGTATGTATCTTTGGTTCTAAGGTTACTGATTTTGGATTCAGTCTGTTGAAAAATTGCCCGAATCTCCAAGCGTTATCCTTCGATTGCTGTGATCGTATATCTGAACAGAGGATAAAGGAACTCAGTGGTAGTTATTACTGTTCTCTCTTGCAATAGTTTCATGTTTTACTTGTCAATCTGTATTTAAGTTTCTCGTGAATCGGTTTTCCTAAGAAAGAGAGTGCTATATGAAGATGAGAAATTGTTTTTTTTCTCTGTTTATTGCTGTTTTCTTTGCTATGTTGCTCGGATTCTCCAAAAATGTTAGTCATGTTCATGTTGGATTTTTAAAAAATGAACTAACGCACCGCTCGACATCTTTGGAGAGTGCAAGCAACATAGATATTCTTTGCATCATTTTGTTGTTTTACTGAGCATATTTCTTTGAAGTATGTATGATGATATAGACGGTATAAAATCGATCGTGTGACTGACTATTTTCTTCGGCTGTTTGCATTATCTTACTCTTTTAGTAATCCGATTAGGAAAGTTAATTTGTGATTCGATCTTTTGTTTGGTGATGACGATCATTGTATTTGTGCCTCAGGTTTCTCGAATTTGACGTATTTGAGTTTTAGAAAATGTGTTTCGGTTACTGCTGAAGCAATGGAAGCTTTATCCAGCTTAGATAAATTGGTTAAGTTGGATTTCGAGAGGTGTCCACAAATTCATGGAGGATTTGTTCATCTTCAAGGTTGGTTATTTTCCAATATCTTTAAATATTACATGGTTCTATCGAGACCTAGAGTTGGCAATGATCAGGCATCCGGAGGGGCAGGGCGGATTTTGATGTCTGCTAAACCCGTTCATGTGAATCCAATAGCTTTTCCCAAGACCCTTTATATGTACATACTAGGAAATCTACGAATATCTGTGAACATTTTACTGTCTAGGTAGCTATACGAACAATCGGTGGATCCAGGATTTGAAGTTGACATTGTATGCTTTCCAATTCCGTTATCCAAAATTTGCTTCACCTTAAGATAAAGAGTCCTATTTTTGTTTCAGGTTTACCGAAACTTGAATCTCTCTGTATAAGATGTTGTCAATGCATAATGGATTCAGACATGCAGCCTTTGGCAGGTATCGGTGGTGAATGTGCTTTAAGCTCATCGGGCACGTGTCATCTTGCTGTGCTTGATTTATTGTGAGCATTTGCTCGTTTTCACATGATGTAATTCAGGGATCGCGAATTTGAAGGAGCTTCAGATCGTGTGTCTCTACATAACAGATTATGGAGTGTCTTATCTGAGAGGTACTAATGAGTATTTCTGTTGTCGTCTTTGTAGACTCGTTTATACTTATATTGAAATTTCCTTTTTAGGTTTGAACAAACTTGTTGTACTAAATATCGAAGGATCCCATGTTACTACTTCATGTTTGGATACTATATCAGGTTTGCACTTCTCTAGTAGTACCGTAGTTTTAGTAAGTTAAGATGGTAAGTGCATTTTCGATCCTATGGTTGATAAAAGCTATGTTGCTCAGATTCTTTTAAAATGACACCTGATGCACGTCTGATCCTCGAAAAAGTAGTGCAATTTTTGGAGGGTCCGTCTAGTCCGAGCAAACATAGGATAATGAATGCATCAGTAATGTTTTTTCATAGTAGCGTCTCTTATGGGAACTTTTTCTTTTATTTGACAGAGCTTCCTTCGCTGCAATCGTTGAATCTTAATAGATGTTGTCTGAGAGATGATGGATGTGAAAAGTTTTCGGGTAACTGGATCGTTATGAACTGATCGAGCATGACGTTGTTACATCTTTACCTAATATTGTATACCGTGCAGAACTCAGCGAGTTGAAGGTACTGAATTTGGGATTTAACCACATTACAGATGAATGTTTGGGCCATTTGAAAGGTCTGTCTATCCTCTTCGATTGCATTAATTGAGCGTTGCATTTTATTTTTCTCCGCCTTACATTAATTGAGCATTGCGTTTCATTTCATTGGATCGATATTGCAGGTCTGACAAAATTGGAAGGCTTGGATTTCGACTCATGTAGGATTACGGATGACGGATTGGCTCATTTATCTGGTATAGAATATCAACCTGCGCTTAACATAACGTTGCCTTAATCGAGGACCACTGGCTTTACAGTCCTGAATAACTCGAATCAATTCCTGTCACCTGAGTTCTGTTAGCATCTTTGAGATAATTTCCGAGGTTAATAAGTCATCCACGTTAGATGAAAGTTGTCGTGTGTTAATCTATGTTGCTCGAACTTCCCAAAAATGTTGCAGCAATCATGTCCGATACTCAAAAAATGTACTACTTTTGGAGGTTTTTACACGCAACCATAGATGTTAATTATCAAAGAAGGGTGTCATCTGCATTTCGATGGGGACTAAAATCTGTCTCCGACTTCTTGTTTTGCGTGTTCTATGAACAGATTTGAGTGATTTGTTTTGTTTTAGGTTTGGAAAACTTGGAAGATCTCAACCTCAAATTCACCTTAGTGACGGACGATGGTTTGAAAATGCTATCCGGATTGACATGTCTCAAGTCACTTAATCTGGACGTTCGCCAAATTACAGACTCAGGGCTTGCAGTTCTCACAGGTAAGCCATAAGAAACACGAGACGAAATGTGAATGCTTAGTATAAGCTGGATGCAAAATATGTTGGGTGGTCTTGGGCCTTCTCAACCCAAAAGCTAGCTCAAAGGTTGAGGCTTTCCCTCACACTTATAAATTGACCACCAGCCCCTTCCACTTCCGATGTGGGATAACCCAACAATCTCCCCCTTCACACATCGGGCCTTGGGATGGAGAGAGCGACAACCCAGTTTCTCCCGGTGGGCTGAGACTTGTTGACAACCTGGGCTCTGATACCAATGTTAGGTGGTCTTGGGTCTTCTCAACCCAAAAGCTAGCTCAAAGGTTGAGGTTTTCCCTCACACTTATAAATTGACCACCAGCCCCTTCCACTTCCGATGTGGGATAACCCAACAAAATATACTATCTGTTTTGAGATATGGCCTTGTCGCGTATCAATTCCTCAGTAGCATGTTTTGTTGTATTCGTATCGTATCGTATAATTTCTTTTCTGATATTTGCTGTTAGAAATTTGATCAATGTAATTCTTTTGTCTCTATGGCGTATAGGTTTAACTGGTTTGACTCACCTGGATCTCTTTGGAGCTCACATAACGGATTCCGGGACAAAGTACCTCACATGTACGTTAAAAACGTTTCATTATCCTCCGTCCTCCTCTTATACCATATCTTACATTCTCGTTCTTTCTGGTGTCGTAAGGTTTACTATTATGTATTGCGCGAATTCATCATAACTTGATCAAGGTCAGACTTAGTTGTATGATGCATTATGCTTCCTTTAATTTCATCGACGAGTATTGTTGATCCAGATAAGTCCCTATGGGACGATACTCGATCTCACCACTTTATCATTACTAGTTGACCTCGTATACTTGTGTGTGCATATTCGAATTGTAAATGTGTATGATTCTCTCATCAGATTTCAGAAATCTGCAATCACTTGACCTCTGTGGTGGCACGTTAACGGATACTGGAGTCGAAAATATAAAGGATCTTTCTTCCTTGATGTTTTTGAACCTATCACAGAACCGGAATCTGACCGATGAGACCTTGGAGCTTCTATCAGGTACGTTTATTTACTCGATAAGTTAAACATAAACATGTTAGAATCGAAAATTTACACTCGTAGTGTTGAATGCATATGCGTTTTAAAGTTTAGACACCTTTGTATATATGTATTCAGGACTTGAACTTATTGTTTAGCCCATTTTAACGCGATATATTTCAGCTCAGGTAATGTTTGGACGGATTAGTGGCCGTCCATTTTTAACCTAAGCTCAATTTAACGCGTTCAAGTTTAGATCGGCCTACTTGATATCTTAGTCTAAAGGTGGATTGGAAAGCCTGTCTAGCTAATCCAATCGTGCCAGCTACTTTCAGCTCGAATCATGTATACATATGTAAAAATACATTTTATATATGTTATATTTATCCGTTGATTCAGAATTCTAGGTTTGTCTCTGTATATATCTTTTGTTTATGTATGGCCTAATTTTTACCTATTTTTTTGTTCTTATGAAATAATGCAGGATTGAAATTGTTGGTGTATTTGAATGTGTCAAATTCTTGCATAACCAATGATGGATTGAAATATTTGAAGCCTTTGAAGAATTTACACACATTGGATTTAGAATATTGCAATGTGACACCATCTGAGATTGAGAAACTACAAGAAAATGTCCTTCTAAATCTTGTGAGATATAGGCCTAATTAAGTACTTAAGAGGTCGTTTTATTTGCGGATTAAGTTATTTCGAAAATATAGTTTTGAAATTATAAATCTTGAACTAATTTATCGTACCTTTTTGGATATGTAAAAATAAACACTTAAACTTGTATAAAATTGAATAAATAGACACTTCCGTCCTACAAGGCACCTTGCATGAAAATTTTGTCGCGTACGTAGCGTCCGACATGTATTATGCCATGTAGAACTACTCGTTCAATTTTATACAAGTTCAAGTGTCTATTTGTACATACTCAAAGTTGGAAGGCATAGTTATTCGATGAAGACGAGTTAAAGTTTATGTTTATGTATTATGTCCATAGTAAATACTCCATAGAAAAATATATATTTTTATCGATTAAATTAGACATATATTCGTTAGAATAAATTGTGTTTTACTAATCTGTTAAGATTGTTAAAATTGCAAAGGTAGTCGGATACATGGGGCTTAGGACAAGAAACATCCAGAAGGTAACTTAGTTCTCGATCGGATGAAGTTTTTGAAACAATTTTGATAGATGAGAGGTGTAAGCACAGCGAGATGAAACTATTAATTTTGTATATATTAGCATATTAAAGAGTTTGCAACTATGTCACACCATAAAATAACAATTATATATATATACATATATGATAGGAACTTATAATAAAGTTTGAGAAAATGATTATATCCTTATCCCTTTGCATAAAAGAACAAATAGTCCTCAATAAATCCACATCTAGCTTATGTGGTTTGTGTGTGCATCTACCTCATCATCACATGGCTTGTCAACTTCACCATTGTAATTTGGAAATTTTTGTGGGTCCTTTCAACTTGCTCAACACATATAGTATGTCTATGTCATTGTTGGATGATGACACTCTCTCTCTATATATATATATATATATCGATTGCGGAATCTAAATTTTTATCGATATAATTTAAAATATTTAAAAATATTCAATCTGTTATTTTAATAAAAAAAATACTTCTAATCTTGTATATATATATATATTCATGTGGCTATGTCCTTATATAAAACTATATACTATTTATTTATTATTTGAATTTATATGTATATATAATCAAAGGCGAAATTAGGATTTGAGTTATGAATTTTTGAATAAAATAGGGAAAATGACATAAGTGGGTTGTAGTTGTCTCACTAAGTAGCTTGTCCAAAGTAGGGTAATGTAATGATTTTTTTTTTTTAAAAATAAAATCTTTTCACCTTTTTTTCCTTTTGTAGTTTTTTTAAATTGGTGTTTTATATTAATATCAGAGTTTAATTAATTTGATCTTGTGATATAAAGTTTATCTTTGAGAATAATGCTTTTAATAGGATTATCTTTCAAGTTCGATTGATCTAAACTTCTGATTAAAAATAAAAAAGATTTGAAATCATTCTATGTGATTAATATTTGTGCTTTTTTACCCTAGTTTCTATAATATAAATTAGCTATAGATTTATTTTTTTTATTTTTTTAGTGGATATCTCTTTATCTTCATCACCTTATCTAGAATTAAAGTGACAAAAGCTAAGAAGATGACAATGTCATAGTCATATACAGATACAATTATTTTATTTTTAAAAAATAAAGCGCATACACTATTTTTTTTGTCAATTTATGTAACTTTCCTAACCAACTATCTATTAGTTGGATACCAACTATATATACATTGAAAGTAGCTACCAAGTGGTTTTTTTTTCCTATTTAAGTTCTTTTTTATTTTCTTTTTATTGTTTTTTGGAAGAATTATAGTAAGAAAAATGAAAAAAAAAGTATTTTTTGGTGAGAATTGAATTTCACACCTAAAGAAGACAAAATAACATCTTTATCAATGAGCTACTAATATTTTGCTTTTGATACAAATTGGTTGGAAAAATATTTAAGTTAGTATAGACAAGAGCTTTTCATAGTAGTTGATTATCAGAGGTGAAAAAATCGAAACTCTTTTTTATAGTTCTTTCGATATGCAACTTATCGTATCAAACTATTGTACTAAAGCATATTAAAATATATCTCAAATTCATATATAAGAATTATTTATTTTGAGTCTGGAACATGTATAATTTTTTAAAAATTTAAATTAATAATTTATGATTTTGTTGTTGTAATTTATTTTTTTCAAAATAAAAAGGAGAGAAAGAACCTTATTATATATATCCCATTAATTACACTTAACTTATAAGATTTATAACTCATCTCCCACAAATCAAACTAAGTGGCTATTTCAATAAGAAGATGAAATTAATAAGACCAAAATTGAAAGTACACAAAAAAGGGATAAGCATATTTTAGTTTTTCTAATCTTTCAAAATTATAATAGAGTGATTATATTGGTTTAACTTTCTCTATGTAAAGCTCTTTTTTTGAATGGCGCACGATTATAATAGGACTTTAAGAAAAGTTATTATAGACAATTACGATAAATAATTGTCTGAATGACTAAGCGGTCATATTTCACAAAATTGATGAGACATGACATGTTGTTTGACCTAATTATTTTTGCCAAAAATAAATTTCAAATTATTAACTTACTTATCGACTTAATATATTTTGTTTGTTCAAATTCGACCCAACCTTCTCATATCTAGTATTCACATTTGCCAATGCATATAATAGTTTGTTTTTTTTATAAAAAAAAATTGTGTATAACAAATTTTTTTTTTTTTTTTCAATTTGTACAACAAAAGATGGTTGAAATTAAATTATGAATGTCAACTTTATGAAGTTTCAATTTGTCACGCAATGTAATGAAATTAAAAGATAGCCTAAACTATAAAAACATTAAACACATAAAAGAACTCAATTTGTACAAGTATAAGTTCATGAACGAGAAAATCACTTTGTGTTCATTTAAGTATTCTTTCGATTTTAGTTTGTTTTCTTACAATTTCTTTTAATATGTTATATATTTAAAAACTGTTTAAATTACAATAATTAATAACTTAAAATATTTATAAAATCTGATGACTCTTCAAATTCTATCAAGTGTCACATGAATACTGATAATGGAGTAACATATATTATTTAAAAATTACGTAAGATATACTATAGATTACAATAGTTAAAAATTTAAAATATTAAAAATTATATACAAAATTAAGGTTTACATATTAAAAATACATATAATCACAATAATTGATAATCCATCATATTTAAAAAAATATATTTAAAAGAATTACAATAGAAAATAAAAACTAAATTAAATTTCAAAGCTTAAAAAAATGACAGATTAAACCATATTCATTTTCGAGCAATCAACTAGTTGTTGACATCCATTCAAAATTTAGGTACCATAACAAGCAATTAACTTAGCAAGAAGTGAACATGTTTGAGCTATGATTCATATTTTAATTTATTCAGTCTAATACGATTTAATGTCAATTAATTTTAAAATTGATGAATAATTTCTTATTTTGTGAATTCAATTTATTTAATATTGTTTGAGCTTTTTAGAAGCCATGTATTGATATTCCAACAAAGAGATATGAGAGATTAGGTACGATGAAATTCACGAAATATTGATCGAAAAAATAATATAAAGGTGTGATTTGATAGAATATGATATATTTTTAGCTTATTTAAAATAAAATATAAATAATAAACAAAAGGGTTTGAAACTTGAAAATAACAATAGAAGAATGGTATAGATTTAAATTTATGTTTTACTCGTTTATTCATATATTTAATCGAACAATAATATAAAACATTATATCGATCGCAATATTAATCCAGTCAAATAATTTTTGACTTTTAATATCTAATATCAACTATTCATGTGTTGTGAAAATCACACCTTGTCGTTATTGTTATGGTGTCTTCCATTATATATATATATATATATATATATATATATTGCACTATACTCTATTTTATACTAGCAATATTACTGTAGTTCTTAAAATTTAATCGTTAATATTATCAAGTACGTTTTTATCACGTTATTTATTGTTTTTATTACTGCACGCAAATAAAAATTTTCAAAACCCGTCTCGAGCTAATGATAAGATTTTCGTTCCAATACTATTCGTAAAACTTTTGCGAAGAAATTTTACATTTATAACTTACTTAATATTGAAATTCAACCAACTCATTTGACATCTCTGTTTATTTCTCTTACATAAATTGGATTGTGTGATAAATCGCAATTAAATTGCTTTTAATTTGGTTCATATGTTTAATTTTTATGATATTATAAGTCTATCGAATGATTAAATAATTAGAATTTCAGTGACGCATTCATAATTAGGAAAAATGGATGATTTTATAATTTTCTTCATGTATTTTAGAGTATAGAGTATAGACACATGGATCTTAACGTTTTGGCCACCGGAGTACACAAAAAAATCGTTCCGTCGCCGCCACCTTGTTGCAGCTGACGTCACTTCACGGCCAGACATCGATGGCTGAGGTCAGCATTCAACAGAAAAGCAAACTTCTAACAGCTCTATTAACGTCTTACGAATCACCGGCACCGGAAATAATGGAAATCCGGCTAGATCTGCTCTGAAAATCGGCGCAGCACGCTTTAAATGCTGCGTCAGCATTCAATAAAAATTTCTAGAGATCGGATAACAGTCTTATGAATCACCGGAACTGGAAATAACGGAAAGTCGACTAGGTCGGCGTTGGAAATCGAAACGGCGGCGCTGTTGATGAGAAGAAGGACGAATCAAAGCCGCTAAAGCTCTTTTAACAAGCTCACCTTCAACAGTTCCGATTCGCACTAACGAATTCGTCATCGCCGATCGCCTCATATGCAATCGGATCGAATTCGAAACCGTTTGGCTAGTAGTACTACTCCGTCGAATATCCATTTTCTTATGCATACTACAACGGAACGAACCTGGATGATTCGTCGGCGAACACATACACGTCTTCTTCTGAGAAGAAGCTAGTGTTTTCTGCCGGTTCATTACGGAAATAGACCGGCTCGGGGAAGTTTCACGGTCTAGTGTGAACCGGATCGATGAAGCCGAAGACGACGAAGTTCTAGATGTCGATGAGTAAAATCTCCCGGCGGGAGATAGTGAACGTAGCACCGGTCCGGTTGATCGCCGAGCAGAAGCCGCCATTTTTGCTGTTTTACAGTTGAGAGAGAAGAAGAAGATTGGAGAATATTTCTTAGTGCCGCGTTTGGCTGTTTGATTTGGCAAACCTAAGTTTCACTCAAGGTATGTATTTATAGCAATCTCGAAATTATTTCTTTTTAATTTTTTAATTATTTTGGTGGGGTATATTAGCTTTAATTGCATACCTGACCCTCTAAGTTCTTAAAAATTATATTTTACGTGTTATTTATGTGTTCTATGTTAATTGTTAAACACATGTAATTGAAGGTTAAGAAGCCACAAATTTTGAGATTATGGCGGAATGTTAAGTAGGTATAGTTTGAATTAATTATCACTCGTAATTTTTTTTAGTTATAATTATGTGTGTTTTTTTTTGTTTTTTTTTCTCGCTCTTCTTTCTTATACATATATACAATTATATGATATATATGTAAATACAATTCGTCTTTCTCTTTCTTCTTGCAATCTCGCTTATCTCTCTTTCCCCTATCAATTTCGCTCCAGTCCTTCCTCTCTCACTCGCTCGCAGATATACAGATACATATGTATACTGTATATATGTGTAAATTACATATATTTCATTGTTTTAATATAAAATTACAGTCTATCCCGTATAAGTTTCTCATTACATTAATTTCTTAAAATTAAAAAAATTGAATACAATAATTGAAGCTCGGATAATTAAATTATGTCTCGCATACATTATATGTAGCTCATATACATTAAATACTTACTCGAATTTATTAATATGTAGCTCAGAAATAAGAGATTTTGAAGATTTTTGAAAATAATAAAGTATAATGAAAATAAGTAAAATAAAATGTGTGTATTTGTATAATTTATCCTATATATATGCAATTATCATATACACATACAATTCGACAGATATACATATACAATTTATTTTTCTTCACTCGCTGTCTTTTTCGCTCATATCTCTCCCTCTTCTTTCGATTTTTTTCATCTCTTTTTCCTTCCTATAATATGTAATTATGAATCTTAATTAATAAACTTCAGCTATATAAGCCAATTAAATTATTTTTTTAATAGCTATTTGTGAAATTTCTTTGTTATAACAATGAGAGTTAACCATAGTTTTAGAAAGTAGTATATAGGGATTAATTAATAATAATAATATAATAAAACAAACAATGTGCTGGCGGGAGTATAATAAAGTTGAATAAGACAAGGGAAGTTGTCGTTTGAGTAACGACCGGTGGGGTTAACAGAAAGCTGCCACGTTTCTGTTCATGTATGGTGACTCACTTCATATAGATTCCACGTATAATTGGTGTCCTATTTGTTTATATTTTTATTTTCTTAAACCAGATTCGATTCAAATTTAAAAAAATAATTTAAACAAGATTTTGAAAAATAATAATTAAGAGGTAGAATCATCATAAAGTAAGGCGGTGCACATGTGGGAGTTAGTGTGATTGAATATCAAGACAATGAAATAATAGTAAATGAATTATAAAAAAATGTGGTATAGAAAATAATTTAGCGTATATATAAATATCGAACTATAATTTTGATATTTGCGCAAAGTACATGTTTGGTATAGAGTATCTGATTTGTATAAATCGCAGACATCTAATTTGTATAAAATCACATCAATTGTATGTGTATATCAGTTAGATAATTGTACATATGTAATCACTGTGTATTTATCAATAATTGTATTTGTATATATATGCATAAATTCGAATTTGTATATAAATGGATCGAGTTAAACATTTGTATTTGTATATCAAATCTCTCAATAATCTCTTTCTCGATTTATGCAAATACAAATTATACATTGTATATTGTATAATTTGTGTTTATATAAAGTGAGAAAGACAAAAGAAAACTGAACAGATAAAAGTTTGTATTTGTATAATTATAAGTGTATATGACAAACAAATATGTATTTGTATATACATTTCTCTCTAGCATTATACAAATACAAACACAATTTATAAATTATATTTGTGTTTGTATAAAGTGATAGAAGAAAGCTAGAGAGCGGCGAGCGAGATTCAGAGGAAGGAAAAAAAAGAATTAAATGAAATTATAGCTAGAATATTTATTTTGAATTTTAATTCCCATACTTACTTTTTTTATTTCTTCTTCTTTTGGTTGGGTTATGTGTTAAACTGATGGATTTAGGGGACATAATTATTGGTACTTTAAGTTAACCTCAATCATAAGTACCTTACTAATATATGTTTAATCAGTTATGTATTAGTGTTAGGGCACAATTAGAAGAATAAAAATGTGTGCAATAGATTTGTTTTCACGTCCACCTAGGTAGGCTTTAAAATTATTAATCAAAAAAATATTAGGTATTACTAAATTCATTTCAAATCGTACAATCAGACTGATAATTATAAATATTAAGTTTATTAATTAATATTTTTGATATTGCGATTAGGTTGAATTCTAATTATACCATACCTTACACTTATTCTAAATCAATTTTGTATATATTTAAATACTTTTTTTGATGCTCTAGATCGTAAAAGTATCATATAATTAAAGTGAAATTAATATTATTATTTTTGTTGTGAAAAGCTAATGCAATATTTAAATGACTTTTTCTTTACATAAAAAAGATGCTGAGTTGTCTGATGAAAAAGGCTAAAACCCATAAGTTTAATTAAATAAAAGATTTTGTGATCAAATAAACAATAAAAAAGATTCTTTTTAGGTCACACATGAAAGTATGCTATTTTACACCGAAAGCACTAAACTTTTTTAATTAATCTAATTAAACCAAGTTCACTTTACTTTAAAATAATTTCGTGGGTCAATTAATTCCAATTGGTTCTAGAACATATATTCAACAACAATATATATGGTATAGTAGGTTCCATAAAATAGATTTGAAAAGAATAGAATATACGTAGATATTATATTTTTATGGGAAACTTTCACATATAGCCACTTAAAAATAATTAATTACTCTTCATAGTTATAGTTTGATAATTACAATTTGTAGCTACATGTATATTGAGGAGAGAGGCGAGCGAGACTGGGAGAGAGAGGAGAGAGGTGAGAGAGAGGGGGAAAAGAGTGGGAAAAAGGTGAATTGTATATGTCTATTGGTTAGATAATTGTATATTATACATATGTAATTGTATATATGGCAAGAGAGGTTGGGAGAGAGAGGAGAGAGGTGAGAGAGATCGATAGAGGGAGGAGAGAGGCAAGCGAGAGAGGGCAGAGAGTGGGAGAGAGGTGAATTGTATATGTATATTATTGTATATAACTGTATATTATACATATACATTTGTATAAATGGCAAGCGACATTGGGAGAGGGAGGAGAGAGGCGAGCGAGATCGAGAGAGGAGGAGAGAGGCGAGCGAGAGAGGACAGAGAGTGGGAGAGAGGTGAATTGTATATGTATATAGGCTAAAAAATTGTATATTATACATATTTATTTGTATATCCTAGTGAATTATACATATACAAACATGACTAATTATACAAACTCGAAGTCAGCTCACGTAATTAATGTATAATGTTAGTCGCAAGTGGTAATTATAGCAAACTATAACTATGATAAGTAATTAAATAGTATAAATTTGCTTATCCGCGTAATTTTCTCTATTTTTATTTCATAGAAAAAGAGGATATTTCTGATTAAACCACTAGCTCAGGAATAAACAGTTCAAATAAAAAAAAATTATAAGAAGCAACAAATTGTAACAAAAACAATATATAACTACAATAAAATAGTAGATAATTGAAGTATAAGAAATAACAAATAATAACAAAAATCGAAGGACAAGGTACTAAAATAACAATACTGTCACTATATAGTATGAACATATAGAAAGCAACGACTATCGACGTTACCAATAAGTCTTTACTCTACTTTTTTAATCATCCACAATCTTCTATCTAAGGTTATGTTCTTGAAAAACTGAAACTATATACAATATTTTATACCTTGTCTAATCACTCTTCTCAATACGTTTTCAGTCTATATTTACCTCTTTACGTATCTGAACATACATCTCAGTTATCTCGCTTTTCGCATCTTATCCTCCATTTGACAAGCTGAAACTATATAAAATATTTCATATCTTGTCTAATCACTCTTCTCAATACATTTTCAGTCTACATTTACCTCTTCACATATGTGAACATATATCTCAGTTATTTCGCTTTTTACATCTTATCCTCCATCGAAGCTCCTTCCACTTTCTTATGAATATTTTTTAATGAAAAATAGTACCACAACAATTTATTTTTTTCATTTCTATTTTTTTTGTTAAACCTTCATGGACAGTGAACTAACAATTTTTTTATTTTTATTAAAGGTCTTTGAATTTTCCATATAATATGCTTTATTTGAATGAAGAGACTTTGACTTTTGACTTTCTATATAAACTTTATCAAATTTGAACAACAAACCTAACTTCATTACTTTAGAATTAATTGCAAGAATTGACAATTAATTTCTTTTGTAGGAAAAAACACACACTATAATACAGGTTCATGAAATTAACTTTCTTTAGATAGCTTTTCTAAATTTAATACGATATTAATACATGCAAGTAAAAAATATTATTTAAAAATATTTATATATAATCAACCTAATTTCAATATCAAATTGAATTATTGTCTCTTGTATTTGTTTGTACTGTGCCAATTTCTGACTTTTACCAAAGTGTTTGACATAGTTTCCTTATTTGACCAAATATTTCAACACATTAACATTCAGTTGCCACAAGACTTGGCAAGGCATGTTATTAATTAATATTCTTAACTATACTTTAACATTTTTACCTTCGATAGGCAAGAGTCTGGAGTAAGACTATATATATTATTCTCTACGAACTTTATTTTTGAAATTTTCTTGAATATGTATGTTATCATCATGGTGATATAACATGCATTTAATTTAGGCATAATACATAAACAAACACTCAAATATAGACTCAACTGACATTTAAATACAAGTTTACACTCAAACGGTGAAAGAACACATCTAGTCAAACTTGATTTCATCTGAAAATTAAAGACTTCAACTCATTCTCACTATATTTGTTAGTACACCTGACGCTAAAGTGACACATAGATTTCCAAAAGCTGATTAATTACTACTGATCATACAATCGAGACAAGTTGAATTATCTAGATACACGTTTTCAAATCGAGTTTAATTAGACCTGAATGTCTAAATCTTCAACCAACTTGTCAAAAGTATTCTTAAATCTTCAAATCGAAGCATATATGCATGACAAGCTGCAATATTATTCTCAAATTAAATAAACCAAACATTATACTAATCACGTTTCTATAATGGCTTAATTTTTTAAACCTATGCTTTTGACAAATTAGCACTTATTCCATTTTGCCATAATTTTTTTAAATGAAACATAAATTTAAGTTACTATAGACCCACAGAATAGGATCCACTTGTTTTTGTGGTCCTATGTTTTTTTTTTAATTTGATGAGTATGTATATTAATTATTTAATATTATTTCCACATGGTGGGAACCCATAGTTTTGGAACTTCAATTGGCCCCATGCAATAATTAAATAAATTTATCATTATGTAACTGAAAATATGCTTCTATATAATCAAATATCAAGTCATATTATATGCAAATCATTTTTATTCTTATTTATTCTTTTAGGATAGATATAAATTATATCGTATATGTTATTATTGTTACGATATCGTTATTTTGTTGGATTCGATTGAATTTGATTTACAGTTATAATTAGGTGATTTGAAATATAATTGTAAGTAACTCTATTTAATATTACCATTTGATAATCTTATATATATGAACAAGTTAAATCACACTGATATATTTAGTATATTGTCAATGAATATAGCGTAAATATATTTTATATATTAATGTGATAGCTTTAATATTTTTTTCTACTTTATATGAGTTTAAATAGTTTGAATTTCTTAACGACTTTGAATTCTCCCAACAAAAAGTGTTTAGATCATTAGATGGGTCACTAAAATTAGAAGTACATGACAACTATGAGTTGTAGAAATAGTAAATTTAATTTTTGATAATAGAAAACCTTATTGAAATGACAATGACAATATGACATAAATTATATTTAAAATATTGTAAATAACCAAAACCGTGTTCTTATCGTGTGTTTTTCTTTTTATAAAAAAAATAGATTAGGTATACCTATTAGCTATTGTTTAGATCATGTATTTATGTTAAAATTTTATTAAATAAAATAAATACTTATTTCCGAATCATATAACTGAGACAAGTTATGAATTTAACAACAGTTTAAAACTCATAAACTTTAAATTTCTCGCCTCGTCTTTGCTTCCATGACCTCTCAAGGATAAATTTATTCGGGAATACAATAACTAAGATAAACTAAACTAAGATAAGCTACTTATAAACTTTATAATTCTGGCCTCGTCTTTACTTCCATGACCTCTCTAAGGATATATTCTTCTTTTTAAGTGCTACTAATCAAATTAGTGACTTTCCTGTTGGGAAAACGCGGACAAGCACAACAATATATATGGTAAAAGTAATGGAAATAAAATGGGAAAATAACGACACCAAAATTTTACGTGGAAACCCTTCTAAATAAGGAAAAAACCACGGCCAAGAGGAGCAACTGATATTACTATAGTAAGGAATTTTACACTGTGTAGTCACAAATACAATACTCAAAGTGACTACTACACACTCAAAAGAAACAACACTCTTTTGGTTTCCGTCTTACTAAAATATCGCTCACACTCTATTTTTCTTCACAGACTATTCTTTTGTATAGTCTATGGAATACCTCACTTTGCTCTCAAAATGGTTTTTCTCTCTAACTTGGTGTGTTCTACAAATGAGCAAGAATGCTCTATTTATAGAAGGATAAAACCATGCCTATGTCACTAATGACATAGGTAAATATAGCAAAGTCAAAAATGAGTTGCAAATCTTACCAATTTGCCAACTACCAAGTCTTAATTTTCAACTCTTGTCACTATTCCTTTTTAACAATTACTTGTACCAATTGAATAGCTAAAGTTGACCAAAAATGGGATGGATTCAACAAATCTCCCCCTCCAGTCCCATTTACTAGAAGAAGGTATCTTCATCTTCTTTAGAGAGAGCTTATACCCACAAGTTCTTTGCATAAATCGAACTTGTCTTTCGGTATCGTCTTGGTCAGCATATCTGCAGGATTTTCACTTGTGTGGATCTTTTTGACGTGAAATGATTCACTCTCCACTTCCTCACGAATCCAATGATATCTGACGTCGATGTGTTTTGTTCTTGCATGGTACATGGAGTTCTTGCTCAAGTCTATTGCACTTTGACTGTCACAATAGACAATATACTCCATCTGATTCAAACCAAGCTCTTGAAGAAATCGCTTTAGCCATATCATCTCCTTGCCGGCTTCAGTAGCCGCAATATACTCAGCTTCAGTTGTAGATAGTGCAACACACTTCTGCAACTTTGACTGCCATGATATAGCTCCCCCTGAAAAAGTAAACAAATATCCAGTAGTGGATTTTCTGTTATCAAGGTCACCTGCCATATCAGAATCTGTATAGCCTTTCAAGATTGGATTTGATGCTCCAAAACACAAGCATTCATCTGAGCTTCCTCTAAGATACCTGAGTATCCACTTCACAGCTTCCCAATGCTCTTTTCCTGGATTTTCGAGAAATCTGCTGACAACACCAACTGCGTGAGCAATATCAGGTCTAGTGCACACCATTGCATACATTAGACTTCCGACGACGGAGGAATATGGAACTTTGGCCATGTTCTCTTTTTCCTCCCTAGCTGTAGGACACATCTTCTTGCTCAACTTCATATGACCAGCAAGAGGTGTACTAACAGGCTTAGCATTCTTCATATTGAAGCGCTCCAGTACACGTTCAATGTACTTCTTCTGGGACAAATAAATCTTCCTTTTATCTCTGAGACGAGTAATTCTCATGCCCAAAATTTGCTTGGCATGGCCCAAGTCTTTCATAGAAAAAGACTTACACAACTCTTTCTTAGCTCGTCAATCTTGGAAGTATTCTTGCCCACAATCAACATATCATCCACATACAACAGGAGGATGATAAAATCATTGTCAGAAAATTTTTGTACAAATACGCAATGATCTGAAGAAGTCTTCTTATAGCCTTGCTCCCCCATAACAGATTCAAACTTTTGTACCACTGTCTAGGAGCTTGTTTTAGGCCATAAAGACTCTTTTTGAGTTTGCACACAAAATTTTCTTTACCTTCTACTTTGAAGCCCTCAGGTTGTTCCATATAAATTTCTTCTTCTAGGTCACCGTGAAGGAAAGTCGTCTTCACATCCATCTTTCCTTTGATCGAATCCCTTAACAACCAATCTAGCTTTGTACCTGGGCTTCAAGTTGTGTTCTTCAACTTTAACTTTGAACACCCACTTGTTCTTCAAAGCTCTCATGCCCTTGGGCAATTTTACCAACTCATAAGTGTGGTTCTCATGCAAAGACTTCATCTCATCTTGCATGGCTTCAATCCATTGATCCTTGTGCTCATCTTCCATGGCCTCCTCATAACATTCAGGTTCTCCCCCGTCAGTGAGTAACACATACTCATTGGATGAATAACGGGAGGAAGGAAACCGCTGTCTTGTGGACCTCCGAAGCGGAATATTTGATTCGTCCACAACTTCATGAGCAACAGGATCATCAATAACAATATCATTGTTATTATCAACATCAACATGTTGATTTGATACATGATTCTGGGCGTCACTATGATTATCAAGCCCAACAACATCATGCACACTTGTGTGAGGAACGTCATCATGATGAATTATACCATCAAAACTTGAAGATTCTACCTTCTCCGCTTTGTCAATATCTTCAATTGTTTGATTCTCCATGAAAATAATATCACGGCTTCTCACAAGTTTCTTTTCAATTGGATCATATAGCCTGTAACCAAATTCATCTAGGCCATATCCAATGAAGATGCATTGCCTTGTCTTGGCATCTAACTTTGACCTCTCATCTTTTGGCACATGTACAAAAGCTTTGCAACCAAATACTCTCAAATGGTCATAGGAAACATCCTTTCCATACCAAACACTATTTGGTACATCACTTTGCAAAGCAACAGCAGGAGATAGATTAATAACATGTGCAGCGGTCAATAAAGCCTCACCCCAAAATGAGTTCGGCAACTTTGCTTCAGAAAGCAAACATCTAACTCTTTCCATCAAGGTCCTGTTCATCCTCTCAGCCAAACCATTAAGCTGAGGAGTCTTGGGAGGAGTCTTCTGGTGTCTAATACCTTGATGCTTGCAGTATTCGTCAAATGGTCCACAATATTCACCACCATTATCAGTACGAATGCATTTCAATTTCTTTCCAGTTTCTCTTTCAACTGAAGCCTGAAACTGCTTAAAGACACCTAACACTTGGTCTTTAGTCTTCAAGACATAGACCCAAAGTTTTCTCGAGCAATCATCAATGAAAGTGACAAAGTAAAGTGCACCACCTAATGTCTTTGTCTTCATTGGACCACATAAATCAGAGTGCACCAACTCAAGCAACTCTGTCTTTCTCGAAGGGGGTAGGACTTAAAGGAAACTCTATTTTGTTTACCAGCCAAGCAGTGCTCACACTTTTCTAATTTAGCACTTTTGAAATTTGACAAAAATTTCTTCTTGGCTAGAACATTAAGTCCTTTCTCGCTGATGTGGCTAAGCCTCTTGTGCCATAATGTTGAAGAGCTATCGCTCTCAACCGCATTCACCATATCAACACAAGCAGAGGCCGTAGTCCAATATAGACCACGACGTTTGTTACCACGAGCCACAACCAAGGAACCCTTGATGAGCTTCCATTTTCCATCACCGTTGGTACTAACATATCCTTCATCATCTAAAACACCAACAGAAATTAGGTGCAGACGAACATCAGGAGCATGTTTCACATTGTTCAAAACTAGTTTAGTTCCAACACTAGTTTTCAAACAGATTGTACCAATACCAACCACCCTAGAAACAGTCTCATTACCCATACTCAAAGTTCCAAAATCACCAGGAGTATAGGAAGAGAAAAAATCCTTCCTTGATGTCACATGGGATGCGGCACCAGTATCCACAACCCAGCTTGACTCATCACAAGCAATATTTATCATATCCGCATCAAGGACAGTAACAAGATCTTCGGTGGTAACGGTGGCTAGGCAATTTTCATTGCCATCTTCTTTAGTTTCCTCTTTGTTTTTGTTCTCCCTCTTCAACTTCCTGCAGAACTTCTTCGTGTGCCCTTTCATACCACAATGATAGCACTCAATATCCTTAAGTCTGCCTCTGGATTTGCTCTTATTTTGTTCTCTATTCTGAGAACCACGATTTTGTTTCTCCCCCTGGGGCCAGTTATCAGGACATCCGACGAAGAGGAACCTTGAGTTTTTCTCTCATCTCTTCGTTCAAGACACTACTCTTGGCGGAATCCATAGAGATCACACCATCCGGAGCAGAATTTGACAATGACGTTCTAAATGTTTCCCAAGAGTCTGGTAGGGAACCAAGTAGAAGCAAGCCTTGAATTTCTTCATCAAATTTGATGCCCATAGCAGATAATTGGTTCATGATCCCCTGAAAATTATTCAGATGGTCTGTCATCGGAGAACCATCATGATACTTCAAACTCAACATCTGCTTTATTAAGAACATTTTGTTGTTGCCAGTCTTCCGAGCATACAAACTTTCAAGATGCTCCCATAGGGTTCGAGCATGTGTTTCCCCAGAAATATGGTTCAACACATTATCGTCGACCCATTGCCTAATGAATCCACAAACCTGTCTATGCAACAGATTCCATTCTTCATCTGTTTTATTATCAGGCTTTACAGTGGTAAATACTGGTTTGTAAAAATTCTTAACATAAAGCAGATCTTCCATTTTCCCCTTCCAAATGGCATAATTAACACCATTCAAAGTAACCATTCTACTTGTGTTGGCTTCCATTGTTTTCCCCAAAAAATATAGTTATCGCAAATCAAAGTAAATCTTTTCTGATGTGGAAGTTCAGACTGTGCTGCAACCACAGAGCATACTCAGATAAAACCTTGGCTCTGATACCAGTTTGTTGGGAAAACGCGGACAAGCACAACAATATATATGGTAAAAGTAATGGAAATAAAATGGGAAAATAACGACACCAAAATTTTACGTGGAAACCCTTCTAAATAAGGAAAAAACCACGGCCAAGAGGAGCAACTGATATTACTATAGTAAGGAATTTTACACTGTGTAGTCACGAATACAATACTCAAAGTGACTACTACACACTCAAAAGAAACAACACTCTTTTGGTTTCCGTCTTACTAAAATATCGCTCACACTCTATTTTTCTTCACAGACTATTCTTTTGTATAGTCTATGGAATACCTCACTTTGCTCTCAAAATGGTTTTTCTCTCTAACTTGGTGTGTTCTACAAATGAGCAAGAATGCTCTATTTATAGAAGGATAAAACCATGCCTATGTCACTAATGACATAGGTAAATATAGCAAAGTCAAAAATGAGTTGCAAATCTTACCAATTTGCCAACTACCAAGTCTTAATTTTCAACTCTTGTCACTATTCCTTTTTAACAATTACTTGTACCAATTGAATAGCTAAAGTTGACCAAAAATGGGATGGATTCAACATTTCCAAGCATGGGGAAATGATGATGCACTTATTGACTTAATCGCACGATTTATCTTTGAACGATTTTTAATTTTTATCCTTCAAATATATTTGTCTATTAATAGGGCCAAAAGTGCAAATGACCCATTTTTATGACATTATTGGGCTTCAAGTTGATGTATTCTTAATGTCCAGCCCAAAACCTCATTTGGGCCATATTTAACAATTCCTTGGAAATAGACTCAAATTTCATTAAAATGCTCTCATATACTTGCTATATACTTCAATTTGTTATTAAAATCAATGCTCCGTGCCAAATCGAGCTTATTCTACGTAGCTATATGTCACGGACTTAGAGTATTTGCTAAGACTTCGTGCAGCACTTGACAACTTACTCACGAAAGGAAGTAATAATCAATAGAAACATGGCTAGACTATTGTATCCGAGCTGGACTAGTGGTGTTCATAATGAAAAAATATACAAAATTCTGTTACAGTCAAACTCCTTTATAATTGTCACCACGTTTTCTTTGGAACCAATCTTTCATGATGTTATATTATATTATATGTTTTTTATAACAATATTTATTTATAGCATCCTAAACATATTAGGATCACAAACGATGTTATAAAGAGGTTTGATTGTACGTTCTAATCATGTATACATTAGTGATCACCATTCATCATTGCTCCTTTTGCGAAATTCTTTCTATTATCAGCGTTATCGTTGAAGCCTTTTTGCACAAGATGAGGGCTCATAGAAAGCATAGAACCTATCGTAAAATTGCTAACATGTATAGAACATATTAACATGACTTATAGGTCATCTTAATAAATTTTAGTTGTTTGACTTCATGAGGATTCTAAATTTTATTTTTTATTTTCGAAAAACACCATGAAGATCCCCTCAAATCCCATAAACAACATTAAAAACTACAAGATTAGAGAGAAATTACATCTAAAAAGTTATATTAGACACCAAAAGTATTTATAAATTTTTTTAAAGAAAAATGCACAAACTTCTAACAACTATTCCCTCCGTCCCATATTAGATGGGCAATTCTAACTTTACACGGTGATTTAGAAATTATTAATAATTTAATACATCGAAAGACTATCATATTTGCACATTAAAATGAGTTACAAAAAATACACATATTGGGTCTTTAAAATTTGTTTAAACTTTCATTGTCATATTCCCTTCGTCCACTATTATTTGTCAGGATAAAATTATGTACAACTTTAAAAAAAAAATTAATATGAGATAAACATTTTTAGTTAGACGTCGGGAGTACAATTTGTTCAATGATTGACCAATTGTATTGCCTTTGACAAACTATAAGGACAAATTCAGGATTTCTTAATAATTAAAGGACCAAATGTGCTATATATTTTAAGTCTATGAATCACTTATTTTTTTTCCTTTGATCTATCTGGTTGGCTCTTTCAGATTTCAACTCCCATCTGTGGCACATCTGTTCATCACCATCTTCATATGGTATTTTTATTTGTATTTATTTATTTTTATTTAATTAATATCTTATGAAATTTATGTCAATTTCAGTTAATTGATTGGATATAGTATTGGGGTTCTTTTTTTCTTTTTTTTCTTTTTGGTTGAGTAGAATGTGGAATGTGAAATGCTAAATGTCAAATCTTGGGTTATAAAGGTTGAATCTTGAAAAAACAAAACAAAAGGTTGAGTCTTTTTCATTTTTTAATTAGGGGAATGAGAATTGCTAATTTTGGGTTTTAATGAATGTGATAAAGATTGAGTCTTGAAGTTTGAAAAGAAAAAAGTTTGTCTTTTTTTTTTTGGTGCTTGAGAGGACTGTGAAATGCTAATTCTGGGTTTGAATGAGTTTTTAATATGAATGACATATCGCGTTGCTTTTCTGGTTCAATTTGCTTATGATTAGTTAGTTTGAATTAGTGAGCTTGAATTGTAGGGATTGTTTGAAATGTGGTGAAATATGAATCCAAGGAAAAATGATTGTGAGGTCAACTTTTGATTTGCTAACTTCTCATTGCTTTATGTATCTGAATTTCGGTTAATTGACTTGATGATAGTATATGGTTCTTTGATTTTTGGATGAGAGCAATGTAAAATGCTAATTCTTAGTTTTAAAGGTTGAGTCTTGAATATCGAAAAAGAAAAATTTGAGTCTTTTCTTTTTTCTTCTTTGTTTTTTGGGATGAGAGGAATGAAAAATGATAATTCTAGGAGTGTTAAGTTTGATTTTAAAAAAACGAAAACGTTGTGTCTTTCTTTGTTGTGCATGAAATTGATAGAAATTGGGCGTATTCTTCAGAGTAAAATACTTTGCTTTTGTGGATCAGTTATTAAATTATAACCTGTTGGAATTAGTGAGCTCGGATTGTGCTGATTGTTTCCGAGGGTCTATTGGAGACAACCTCTCTTCCTCACAAAGGTAGGGGTAAGGTCTGTGTATATCCTACCCTCCCCAGACCTCACTGGTGGGATTACAATGGGTATGTTGTTGGATTGTGCTGATCGTTGAGATTTCGAGGTCAACTTTTGATCCGCTAACTTCTCATTGCTTTATGATCCCACTTTAGATGCCTATTGATTCTCTGATAGTCATTTGATTGTGACGCTTCTCTTGAAATGATATATGATTCTTCTGTAAACATCTGGTTATTTCGTTTCTACACAATTCTCCTTTTTTTTTTTCTTTTTGTTGTGTTTTGCAAAATTAAATTCACTCAGTTTGTGAGAAACATTTGATGATCCTGTTTTTGGGAGAATCTGCTTACAATGTAGGACTTAATTATCTGCCAGAGTTTTGAAATATATATACGTGGACTCTATACAGGTTGAAGGAAACAACAGATTCTGAATTTTCTTGTTTCATTAGAGGATATCAGATTTTCAGTTCGGAAGAATATAATCACAATGACAATTGAAAACGCTGAGCTCACCACCGAGCAGGTAATTTCTCGCATGAATAAGCATTGCCATGAATCTACAGTTATGTACTAATAAGTAGATTTCTACCATCATTCTAATGAACATCTAGGTCTGTGGCTGTTAGTTGCTTTCTTTTTCATCCATTGACCTTCTTCTTCTTCTTCTTCAAAGGCTATATTAGCTTGTCCGTGTAAATAAAAGAAACAATAAATGGACGATTAGAACATGAGGTTTGTGACGTGTTAAAGTTTAATTACTAGTTGCCTTTGTAGTAGAGCATTATTTAACATAAAGAAGTTCTCTATTCTCATGATTGAAAATCGTAGTTACTCTTTCTATTTCTAACCATCGGGGAGATTCATCCTAGATTATTCTAGCAAATAGCAGAATCGTGGCTAGGGAACTAAACTAGTGACCTATCCAATTTATTATAGAAATTTTCGCGATCAATGATTGGACCATGCAAACTAGAAATGTTTTTTTCTTGGCTAAAGAAAGATATTACTTTGATCTATTTCCATGTCGCTCATGATATGTCTCAACAGCCAGACATCCATTGCAAGTGCTTATCCCACTTTTGTACAGTAGGGCTATGGATATCCACGAGAAGGGGTGGTGGAATAAAGGAAACTGCAATTAGTAGTGTGATCAACTGTGTCTCTTACTGGACAGCTCATATTGTGTGTTTTACTCTTTAAAGGTTTTGAGGCGGGATATTCCATGGGAGACCTACATGACCACGAAGCTGATCAGCGGAACAGATCTTCAGCTGTTGAGGCGTTATGATAAAATGGCTGAAAGCTACAAATCTCAGTTGCTGGATACTGTAATGTTTTCTGTGTTCTTATTTAGCTATGATTTACATGTTAACTGCTCCCCGATTCTGGCTCATGCATCTTACTTCCATGTTTACCGAATCTTTTCTGCCTAATATTTCTTTTATTTAGTTGTATTTTTCTTCTAAATTCTATCCGGAGAAGGTCTCATTTGTAGTTATACTGTGTTTGCTTTTTATGTCATCAGAAAAATGAGTCAGAACTCACTGGGAGAAAAATTAAAAAATGCTCTTCAATGTATATTGTTGATATAGTACAATCACTAATCTAATCTTTACTAATTCGTGGTGGCACACACCGAATTCCCGCCTAGTTTTGTTTTGGCTCTGATTTTGTGTCCTCCTTATGTGTGGCTTGGGTTTTAATCGATCAAAAGTTATTCATTAATAAAAAAAAGGGTTGTTCATATTATTTTAGTTATCAGTTGATGATGATGCTTGTTTTCAAGTTTTTTGTAATCTACATGCAATTTGCATGTGGGGGTGTACGTAACGGTGTTTACAACAGATGAATTAAAGAAATATCTATTTTTACTTCAGTTTTGGTTTCATCCTCAATCTTCTATCGTCCTTGATGTTCCAAAATGATCTTTAGTTTTACTACATTGATAAACTGGAAGCATTTTTTGCAGGACGGTCCAGCTTATATCCGTGTTTTTGTTACTACTTTACGAGATGTCTTCAAGGACGAAACCGTGGAATATGTTTTAGCTTTAATTGATGAAATGCTTACAGGTAACTGGGATGCATCTTTCACTGCAAAAGAAAAGAAGTATTATCAACGGACAACTTCTGTCACTAAACAACAAAAGATCGTTGCTAATCCTAAATAACGACGTATTAGTGGTGAATTATCAAAAAAATCACGTTAGCTATGGGCTATTTAGCAACATATTAGCCATGCTGATTCATGTTTTCTTTTAGTGTTTTATGATCTCTTTTGATAGATCGACCAATCTATACTCTTGTTCTTGCAGCAAACCCAAGAAGAGCGAGATTATTCCATGACAGCTCTTTATCCAATGAAGACACTTATGAACCTTTCCTCAGGTGCTTCTATTAAGTATTTATTTGAACTTTTCGTCTGATGTTGTCAGATATGATGTTGCCTGTTGTATTATACTTTGAGCTCGTCTCCTATGTCTTCATGAATTCACATGTGTTTTTTATAATTGTGGTGTTTGCCCCATCTTGTCCGCACCTTGACTAATTCCACGGAATACTTGCTACGTCCCACCAGCAACAGATGCCAAGTTGGCTACAGCAGATGGGAGGAAATCACCTAGTGTTTTGCTTTTGTTGGAATTTGAACCTGAGAACTCGTGTATTCACATTTGTTGATGAATGGTTTTTCCTATATCTATACATTTATATGGCTTCACACTTATCATCTCAATGCCCAGCTTACACGATCACTGATGAGTTACTGTTCCTCACGTTTGAGATGCAGTTAGCAGTAGTTCATTTAATTATATTTAATTTCATTTCTTGATGATTCATCAGCAAGTTGTGTGTTCGAAAATAGCAGATATTTTGAAGCTGAAGTTCTTTTCTCTTTCTTTTGTGCTCCTTATCCAAAATCCACAAGAACTGCTTCCCTTTCTCAAAATCCCGTCAACACTTGATCTTTTGTATTTTTAAATTTTCGTTAATTTGGTAAATTTTATTGATGGATAAACTGATCTATAGTCCTTTAGGATTTTAATACCCTGCATCTATTTAAGTGGTTAGGTTCATAATCAAGACTTTCTGAACTATGCCAAATATTAGGAGGCAACATTGGAGTCAAAAACAAAGTCGACAACCCTACGGTGCTTCGATTAATTATATATGCATATGTCTGCCAGATTGATTTTACTCCTGAAACTAAACAGTGGGTTCATATGTCATTTGGCTCTAACGGAGCAAATGTTGAAAATGGAAAATCCAAAATCCAAATGCACATGTAGATAGCTCAACAGGAAAATGAGACTTGTGTGTTTCTTTTGAAATTCACCGTTCTGCCTATATGCAGTCTCTTCTTTGCGATAATATCTTTTAAATACAGAAGATTGTATGTTTTCTTGCATCGTCACATTCTTTCTCTTTCTGAATGATGAGTTTATTTCTTTCAGATTTCTTTGGAAAGGTAATTGGTTCATACAAGAGAAGAGCTGTAAGATTCTCTCTTTGATAGTGAGGTAGTGAAGTCATTATTCCTATGATGTCATTCAGCTCGAGAGACTTAAGATTAGGACGATTTACTGATAACTTCCATATGGTTCTTCTATTCTTTTTGGTAATTCCAGTGCCAGGCCAAATGTTCAGAATGTTGCTGATGCAAATGGAGATGCCTCGAGTTCAAAGAGGACACTCACCACTATGGAAAATGTTCTGAATGGCCTAGTAGATTGGTTGTGCGCACAGGTTCATCTGCATTCCTATATTTTGCACTTCTACTTTGTACCTCCACTCGCGGTCCCCCACCCCCCCATCTCAAAAAAAGAATTTTTTTGTAACCAATTCGTGAGGTGTTTTTTCTAGACATTTTAAGGGGATTTGCAATGGTTTATGGAGGTATTGAATTTCTGCAGTAGTACTTACTAATCTCTTTGCTCTTTCAAATTGTGGCGTCTCTCTCTGTTGGCACCATACATAAACAAACACTCAAACTTGGCCGCAACTGACAAGTAAGAACGTCCAATATGAGTCTGCACATCTAGAAACCTCAATTCATCCTCACTGTGTCAGTTGAACGCTCCAACTTACTAATAATCATATAGACACTTCTAAAATTTATGTGCCATGTCAGCATCGGGTGTCCATGAGACAGTGGGACAACTGAGTGTCTTGTTGCCATTTGAACCCAAGTTGAGATGTGTAGATGTGCGCTCTCATAGTTGGAGTGCTTATTTGCAAACTGAGGCCAAGTTTGAGCGTCTGCTTATGTATTATGCCCTCTCTTTTTGCTTGTTGTAGTATTCTTTCTTAATTTAAGTCTCTAAAGTGACGGGAGAAAAGGAGGGGGATATGTGTGATGTCGTGGGTTTATTTTCACTTGTTGCTAGAAGCATAAAATTATATGACAATTACTTGTTACTGTTGTCCATCCTGATTCATCTGGTATCATTTCAGCTGAGAAAGCCTTCTCATCCTAGTTGTAGCATTCCCTCTGCAATCA
This sequence comes from Solanum lycopersicoides, assembly GCA_022817965.1. Taxonomy (NCBI): domain Eukaryota; kingdom Viridiplantae; phylum Streptophyta; class Magnoliopsida; order Solanales; family Solanaceae; genus Solanum; species Solanum lycopersicoides. Next base: position 4,030,700 of record CM040629.1, read on the forward strand.
ATTGTCTTGCAACTCTGTTGAAGGAGCCTGTTGTTCGACGTTCATTTGTTCAAGCTGATGGAGTGAAGCTGCTCGTTCCTTTAATTTCACCAGCATCTACTCAGCAGTCCATTCAGGTCCGTCTTTAGACTAGTACTGCCACATGTTAGATCAATTTCGTTAACTCTGTAGTCGTGCTGGGAAGTGACTGTTAAGATGGTTGTCATTTCACTCCATGTATCATGCAGCTCATAATTGTTGAAAAATTTTCATGCTTCCATCTTTGACCCGTTTTCCATACATGGCCTAATTACAACAACATATTTAGTATAATCCCACAAGTGGGGTTTGGGGAGAGTAGAGTGTACGCAGACTGTACCCCTACCTTGGGAGGTAGAGAGGTCGACTCTCGACTCTCGACTGAAGGTAGCATACCAAAGCAGATCGAAAAAGAAATAATGGAAGTGAAGAAATCATGGCAAAATACTATAGAGAGTGTGACAAAGCATTCTGAAAAAAAAAGGAACAGTAACTACAACATAATACTGCGATAATTGAAGTTTAAGCGGCAGTAGATAATAGAAGAAATAGAAGGGCAAGAAGCTACACATAGGCCAAATTACAACCTTTTTTTAGTAAAGCGGTTTCTCCACAATTTTAACAATAATGTATCTGATTCACTGTTCTTCTTTGAAGCAGCTTCTCTACGAGACATGTCTATGCGTTTGGCTTCTGTCTTACTATGAACCTGCAATTGAGTACTTGGCTACTTCTAGGGCCCTACCTCGATTGATTGAAGTTGTTAAAGGTTCGACAAAAGAGAAGGTGAGCTATTTTTGCTGCTATTTCTTCTAATATCTTTTCTACTTGCTATCCCTCTGTCTTAGACTTAATCTAATGGTTCTCCTATGGATGCCAAGAAAGAACTCGGTAAGAATATCTTTTCTACTCGCGTTCATTATTCACTTCTCTTGTGTTCGTTTTCAGCCATTTGCTTTCTAGGCAGCACATTACTTAATCTGTTGCGTTTTCTATTTATCCATCTATGAATTATCTTCGTCTCATCATCGTTCATGGCATTTTTATGTATCAATGACTACAGGTAGTCAGAGTTGTCATCTTGACTCTTAGGAATTTGCTTGCCAGAGGGTCATTTGGTTCTCAAATGGTAGACCTGGATGTGCTGCAAATTGTACAGAGCTTGAAAGCGCAGGCCTGGAGTGATGAGGTGATCGAATCGAACGGTTTTGTGGTTTTTAATTTGATACAGTATCTTACTTTATTTTCTATTTCTGTATAATAGAAGCAACTTGAAAGAAGTTCCGCCAAAGTTGAAATAAAGACTGTTTAGACAGTACTTAAATCATTTTGGTTCTTATAAAGAAACATTTTGAGAGGTTCAGTTGGCCGAAATGAATTTCTAGATTCACAGATTTATCGACATCACCCTAATTTGCTGTGTAATCTGTTTTAGGACCTTTTGGACGCTCTGAATCAGCTTGAAGGAGGATTGAAGGCCAACATCAAAAAATTGAGTTCGTACGATAAGTACAAGCAGGAAGTCCTACTTGGCAGTCTTGATTGGTCCCCCATGCATAAAGATCCTCTATTCTGGAAGGAAAATATAACTTGTTTTGAGGAGAACGGATTTCAGGTATTGCCAATGGCATTTCTCATTCTTTCGTATATCTTAAACACCATAAATTACCATTACTATTGTGCCTTTCTGTGAGAAAAACAATAATCTCGCAGGTCGCGTAACTGCTCAACATCTTGCAGGCATTGACTTAATATATATGCTAAATGAAATAAGGAACTCTACACATTTATAATTAGCCGTAGATATCAGTCGTATTAGTCAGTAGAGTGGTGCAGTGTTTTTAAAGTGAAAAACATTAAAAACGACAAGGTCCATATGGATTGAAGTGCATTCCTTCTGTGAATAAAAATAGGAAAAAGAACAAATATACCCCCGAACTATCGTAAATGATATGCAGATACCTTCCGTCATACTTTTGGGACATTGGTGCCCCTGTCATCCAAAAACTAGATGCCCTTCACTCTAACGGAAGACTAAATAGGAACACTTGGCGCAATCTTATCCATCGATCCGATGTTAGGTCGGAGGATAAGATTATGACACATGTATGTCCATTAGTATAAAGGATATATGCTTTAGTTTTTGGACGGCAGGGAAGTATGACAGAGGGTATCTGCTTACCATTTACGATAGTTCGGGGATATATTTGTCCTTTTTCCCATTAAAATATACTATTTAGGGTAAGTTATACACTATCAAACAGCTATGATAAAACTAATTTCAAGATCAATGTACAATAATGTCGATATTAATCTAACTCATCAAAGTTGTTTAGAGAGGTGATTAGTTCTCGTCGTAGTTACTTAGCACCATTTTTCAAGGTTTATTGTTTTCATCCCTTTCTGCTGTATAGAGTGTACAAGTAAATGGTCAAAAACACACCCGAACTATCACTTTTTCCCGAGTTTCACATCCCAACTAGGTGTGTTTTAATACACAAATGGTGATAGTTTGGGTAGGAAAAGGGAATATCTGATAGTTCAGGCGTATTTTTGACCATTAACTCATAAATCAGTCCAACGACTATTGTATTGAGTGTATAGATTGATCAACGTTGTGTTGTGCTGCAGATCTTGAGAGTGCTTATGACGATTTTGGATACATCAAATGATTCAAGGACACTTGCTGTAGCTTGCTATGACTTGTCACAGTTCATTCAGTGCCATCCTGCCGGGCGAGTCATAGTGGCTGACCTCAAAGCTAAGGAACGGGTAATGAAACTATTGAACCACGGAACTGCAGAGGTCACGAAAAACGCCCTGCTTTGCATCCAGAGGCTTTTCTTAGGCGCCAAATACGCCAGCTTTTTGCAGGCTTAAATTATCTTCAAATGGCTCCATTCTTTGAGACAAACTATACATATTTTGTTATTTCAAATGACACAAGTTTGATAGTGGTCATGTTCTATTTATTCATTTTTTCTTTGTCCGATGAAATCGGACGGACATGGACAGTGAGGACTCATATAGCCGATCTCAACTTGTTTGACAAATCCTCACTCATACAAATGCTTGTATGAGTTAATTTTATTTCTATACAATAAATGAAGTTTTTGCACAACATCAATGAGTTAATCTTTCTTACATTGTTGTTATTTATACTAGTAATTAAATTCTACAAGAGTTACATATTTTCTCACATTACAAGACGACTCTATTTTATTGGGGAAGACGCAGTACTCATTATCAGATTAGTTATATTTTGTGCATCATATACGAGGATCTTGGGCCTGATGAAGACGACTCTACTTTACAAGGAACACATATTATTCATTAAAGTTTGTCAAATAAATTCCAGCTATCCAATTTACTTTCGAGAAAAAAGAGCAATTTGGTGCACTGAACGAGTGAGCTGGTTCGGTGGAAATAGAGTGAGAAATCCTGTTTTATAATACAAATTTCTCATCGAGTCGGGGTGAGAAAAAACTCTATTTTTAATAGTGGATTTAATTGTGATTTGTGAATTCAGTAACTAAAACAAGATATGAATTCAAGTTAATTCATACCTAATACAATAGCTTTGCTAATTATTAATTAATTGGCCCCATTAATTGTGGTTAAATCTAGAAGTAGGGGTAAATATCTCTATCTACACAATTAATACGAAAAGCAAGCGCCGGCACTAACTTCTAAAAATTATTTAAACCATTTGATCAAGACAATTAAATCCAATTTTAGCCTTACCATTCATAAACTAATCTAGATTCAAATGCTAAGTCACAAATTCTAACAAAACAATTAAAAATGTACTGAATATTATAATTGAGATTTCTTCTATCACCACCACAATTTGTAAGTACTATGAGAAATATTATATGACAATGTTTCATTTTTAGTCTGTTCAGAAAAGAATGACAATTTTATAAATTTGGAAACATATTTTTCTTTATGTATTCTTCCATATTAATACAACTTTCTTTTCTTTTTGGAAAACAAAATATTCCCTCCGTTTTAAAAAGAATATTTCTATCTCTTTTTTAGTTTATTTAAAAAAGAATGACCCCTTTTTTTTTTGGCAACACTTTAACTTTAACTTTTCATGTGACATGTTTAAGACCACAAATTAAAGGGCATTTTGGTACATTTGACATAACTTTAATTTAGAACCACAAGATTAAATTTTTTTTTTTTTTTCTTAAACTCCGTTCCAAATTAAACTAGACCATTCTTTTTTAAACGGAGGAAGTAAGTATTTTTCTTCCATATCAGTTAGAGTCTTCAAAAATTGTTACCATATATATACGTGTCAAATTCTTCAAAATGCGTTACTTTTAAAGTATCTGATAGACGTCATTTTTTTTTTTTTAAAGATCCAACAACATAGTGGACAGTGGTCAAGGTAATGATATATTTGCCCAAATCTATTAAGATATGGATTTGGAAGAGACAAAGGAAAAAAAACTTATTCGCACTTAATATTTAAATCACTTAATTTGATATAAATATTAAATGCGGATTCACAGACGATTTATTTTACTTTTCATTTTGTAAAACACAAGTTACATCAAAAAAAAAACTATCATGAAAAAATTATAAAAAAAATTCAATTTTTTTTTTGATCTGAAAAATCTCCCTAGAGGAAAGAAAATCAATTTATATTATCTTTGTCTATTTGATTATCTTCTTCTAGTGGAGATTTTTCTATTTTCATTGATCCTTCATCAACAATCACATATTCTTTTTATCTTAAATAACTTTTTTTTCTTGTTAATTTTGTGATTTCTTAGAAAATAAATTTAAATATTTGAGGTTTAATTTCTTCATACCTGAAAATAATAATTTGGAATTTGTTTGTATTTTTTTTGTCTAGATGTAAATGTAATTCTTTTTAGATAATTTCTTGTTGGATGTGATGATTTAAGTGCAATTAAATCCATTTTGTTAGGTGATTCATATAGTACTATTAACGAAATAAGAAATTTCGTTAACGGTGTTATTTTGACCTGTACACATAGTATAATTTTTTGACGAAGAATGTTGATCTGATCACACATTTTTGTATCACCTATTAGAGATATAAACAAGATTGTTTTTTTCTTTTTGTTATGTTTGATGGCTGATATTGGCAAGGCAATGTCTCGATTCGACGTAGAATCGTTACAAGAAATGCTTTGTATTCAAGAACAACTTATAGAGAAGTTGTACAATGAGTTGGATGAAGAAAGTGAAGCCTCATCTAGTGCAGCAACTGAGGCGTTATCGATGATTTTACGTTTACAAGGTGAAAAGGCTGCAGAGGAAATGGAAGCAGAACAGTATAAGAGATTTGTAGAAGAAAAAATGAGTCATGCTGAAGAATCATTATGTGTTTTACAAGAACTTATTGATCAAAAACAGATGGAGATAGATGAATTGGATCATCAGGCACAAGATTATCGATATATGCTCGTGAGTATGGGCTATGATGACGATATTGATGATAGTGAGCTCGAATATTTCGAGGATTTAGAAGGAAAATTGATTGTTCAGTCTATTGGGAGGTGTAAATCTACTCCGAATATCCCATTGAAATGTGATAACATGAAAAAGGATGCTCTTAAAGACGAAAATATCAGTCCAAAACGCGATATGAATGATGTTCCAATGGTTGGGAGTATAAGTGTGTACTGTGAGCAGATCGAAAAGTTGGAACAGAGAGTGAAACAGATTGCTGGTGCTAATAACTACGCGAAATTGTCTAGTTTACCAGTTTCTAAAAGAAGCTCTTGTAACAATTTCTTGGAGCAATTTAAGGAAACGTACATCGTTCAGCATCGAGTGAATAAATCAGGTAACGAAGCTGCTGCTAGTCGTTCTGTTTCTCCTCCGAATGTTCTTGATGTCTTTGAAGTCCCTCGAGCTATTAAAGACGAAGATTTTGTTGTCCGAAAGGAGGCTGAAAGGCTTGTTAAAGATGAAACTGATTGGCATAAGAAATATTTAGTACCTACGCAGCATTTGGATATTTGTCCTACAACTAGTGCTTCAGAGACAGCAGATATTCGTCATGTCAATAGGACGATGTTTGAGATAGCTGAAGTCGAGAGACAAGGTACGAGGCAAGAACCCGAGATACATGAAGAGCTAATGTTGTTACATGACATTAAGGAGCAACCAAATTTAGTACCTAAGCAGAATTTTGAAATTTGTCCAGCAAATAGTGCTTCAGGAACAGAAGAGATTCGTTGCGTCAATAGGACCACGTTTAAGATAGCTGAAGTCGAGAGACAAGGTACGAGGCAAGAGCCCGATAAACACGAAGAGCTAATGATGTTACATGACATTAAGGAGAAACTAAATTTAGCACCTATAAAGCATTTGAAAGTTTGTCCAGTGACTAGTGCTTCAGAAACAGAAGAGATTCGTCGTGTCAATAGGAGCACGTTTAAGAAAACTGAAGTCGAGAGACAAGGTACGAGGCAAGAACCCGACAGACACAAAGAGCTAATGTTGTTACATGACAGGAAGGAGCAACTAAATTTGGTACCTATAAAGCATTTGAAAAATCGTCCAATGACTAATGCTTCAGAAACAGCAGAGATTCATCATGTCAATATGAAGTTTGAGATAGCTGAAGTCGAGAGAGATGGTACGAGGCAAGTCGAGAGACATGGTACGAGGCAAGAACCAGACAGACACAAAGAGCTAATGTTTCTACATGACAGGAAGGAGCAACTAAATTTAGTACCTATAAAGCATTTGAAAAGTTGTCCAATGACTAATGCTTCAGAAACAGCAGAGATTCGTCGTGTCAATAAGAAGTTTGAGATAGCTGAAGTCGAGAGAGATGGTACGAGGCAAGTCGAGAGACATGATACGAGGCAAGAGACAGAGAGGCACAAAGAGATAATGTTGTTACATGACATTAAGGAGCAACTTAATTTACTACCTATGCAGAATGAGGACAAGTTACATAGAGTAGGTGAAGCTACTTCTCCTACCACTAGTGTTTCAGAAACAACAGAGGTTCGTCCTGTCAATAGGACGACGGTTGAGATAGCTGAAGTTGATAGACAACGTATGAGGCAAGAATCCAACAGACACGAACAGCTAACGTTGTTATATGAGATCAAGGAGCAACTAAATTTGATGCAATCCGACATTAGAACGTGGAAAAATATCGAGTCCTCTCCAAAAGATGAGCCATCTGTAGTTTCTCTAACAGAGGTACTCTCTTTAACTACTGTGTATCTGTGTTTGTGTGTGTGTTGCTACAAAAAAAATGTGCTCGCGAGAATCTATGTTGATCGGACTCTCCAAAATGTTGCGGCACCTTGTCAGTATCCTCCAGAAATGCACTGCTTTTGGAGGATCCTACATGCACAAGTCGACAATTTTGATGAGTCCGAGCAACATAGGCAATAAGTATATAAAAATCTAACAGTGCATTGATTTGGTGGACAGGTGATGGCTTGCTTTTGGATGTGATCCAGCTATCAAAGTTTTGCTTATTATGGCTTTTGAGTTGAGACAATCAATGTCCGAGTCAAGATTTTCACTAATAAAGTAGTAATTACACGAAGAAGCAAGGGGATTCAACATATACTGTATATACATAAAAGATAATTTTGTTCTTGTATATACCATATTACTTTCAGCTGAACGGGATTCGGATGAACCCCCTTGCTCCCTCCTAGCTCCGCCCCTGAGTTTAGTAGTACTTTTGGCCTTTTTACGAAAAATGGTCCCCGTTGCACGATTCAATTATAAAATTCATCATTATTAGTGGCTTGTAAAAGTTTGTATTTCAAGAATCTGCAACAATTGACCATATCAACCAAGAAAAGATCTTTTATCTTGTTATCAAGTTTCAAGTTTTGTATAATTGAAACTTTTTTATCAACAATGACTATACAGAAGTATGTTTTTGATACTAATGTGGTTACTTAGTCTCCTATTTCTTATGTCATTCATGATGAATTCCTTGATTCTATACTCAGAATAGTTGTCGTTCGGATCCTTCAAAAATTCCTTCCAAGTGTATGTGTCGGATCCTTCAAAACATGTCATTTTTGCAGAATCCGAGTAACATAGATTAACTATGTATTCATTTTTTACCAATAGGTTTGGGGAGACTTGAATATAACACCTATTTATCTCCTTTATAGGTCATAGAATTATGTGCCCACTACTTTAGGCATAATACATATATTGGACCCTAAACTTGGTTTCAAATTTTAACTTTGACCTCCAACTTTCACAGTGCACAAATAGACACTTTAACTATCATGCCTTTCAAGAAATAAACACGCGACTCCAACCTGGCAAAACACGTGAAATGCACGTATTCTGCGCGCGTGAGGAGTAATTTTCAAGCCCAAAACGGTAAAAAAATGCTGAAATGACAATTCTACCCCCCCTCCCCCGATTCCGGCCAATCTCCGGCAACCCAAAACCCCCGTTCATTTTACCCAGCCGTTCTCCTTCTTCCTCCACACTAAAGCACAACCAATGAAGCGGATGATCTGCGAGCTCGCTAAACCCACCAAATACCCGACCGCAAACCCATCAGATCCGCTATCTCAGGCGAGAATCAATACGAAACCATACTGCTGCAACCAGCAGCTTGAATTAGACACAAAAACAGCAACCAAATGACCCCCAAAACCCCATGAAAACAGACCCAACAACCACAAAAAACCTAAACCAAGAAGCCAGCCATAAACAAACCTCTAATCTCTGTCAAACAATGAGCTCCAAGCTCTAAATCATTAGGAGGAATTATTTTTTACTCTTGTATATAAATTAAAATAAAAATTAATTTTGATTCTTCTATATAAATTAAAATTAATTTTGATTTTTTTAGTTCTATAATTGGCGTGTAAAATATTTAACTAGTTGGCAGCCACTGATTGGCTCACTAATACACGTGGGAGCGTATGCATTTCACGCACTTTGGCTCCAAAAATCGCGTGTTTATTTATTGAAAGATAGGATAGTTAAAGTGCCTATTTGTACACTATGAAAGTTGGAGGTCAAAGTTAAAATTTGAAACCATGTTTAGAGTCTAATATATGTATTATGCCACGACTTTATAAGTAATTGAATTGTGTAGCCAACTCTATGGGAAGTCTTAAATTAATAGAGTTAAGTCTATATCAAATGACTCTTTTTCTGTGATTCCGTTTCAATTCATGTGACTTACTTTTCTTCTATAAATCAAACATCACATACGACATATTTAGTACCACAAAATTGAAAAGTCTTTATTACCGACACCGTCTTTATTCATTTCTCAGTTCTTCTCTTTTTTTCTTCCAATGTCTACAATCTCATCAGACAATGTTGTTCACCTTGATGAAGTGATTGTAGCCATGGTGCCATTTCCTGATTTTAGCCATCTCAATCAGCTCTTCGTTCTTGCTCGTTTCATCGCTTCTCATAATATACGAGTACACTTCATCTGCCTTGCTGATTGTAACCAAGATTTGAAACATCGCGTCCAAGGTGGTCTATGTGACTTAAACATCCATTTTCGTGACCTTTTGGTACCTTCTTCTCTTGATGCTGGCAATGGTTTGCCTTCTATTGTTATACTTATGAAAAAGCTCGTCGAGCCCATTAGAAGAACGTGTATTGATATCTCTACCAACGCGAAGAGATTGGTTATAATTCATGATTCCATAATGATGGATCATATAAGGGATGTTCATTCATTGATACCGAACGTGGAGTCTTATAAGTTCCACCCCATTTCAGCTTTTGCAATATACTCTGCGCTCCGACAAAGTATTGATCACTTAGTTGATAATGATGATGATGATGATGATGATCATGAAAAAATGATCAAACAAATGCACGATGAGTTTCCGTTGTTGGAGAGATGTTATTGGCCTTATGCAGCCGCGTTATTTAGAAAAGAACATGAATGGAATCTCAACTCGGGAAAAATCATGAACTCGTGCAGAGAAGTCGAAAGTAAGTACCTGGATTTACTTGCACATACAACAGACAAAAAGTATTGGGCTGTTGGTCCACTTCATATGTTGCTAGAATCACGCGACTCTAGCAACATGACGAAGCATGAATGTATAGAATTTCTAGACAAGCAAGACGTTAACTCAGTAATATACGTCTCGTTTGGAACAACTACTATTTTAACACAAGAGCAAGTCAATGAGCTCGCGCTTGGTTTAGAACAGAGCAATTGTAACTTCATTTGGGTACTAAGACAAGCAGATAAAAAGATGGGAACTGAAAATTTTGAAGAGAATGATGAGAAGATTGAATTGCCAAAAGGGTTTGAAGATCGAGTGGACGGAAGAGGACTAGTGGTGAAAAATTGGGCACCACAATTGGAAATCTTGGGACACACATCGACAGGCGGGTTTTTGAGTCACTGTGGATGGAATTCTTGTCTCGAGAGCATTACCATGGGAGTGCCTTTAGCAGCTTGGCCAATCAATTACGATCAACCATTTAACGCTGTTTTTGTAACCAACTTGCTGAAGATTGCAACATCTGTTAGGAGTTGGGCACGTCGAGAGGAATTGGTGACAGCATCAACCATTGAGAAAGCTGTTAACAAGTTGATGGGAACGACAGAAGGGATCGAAATGAGGCAAAGGGCGGTAGAGTTGAGCAATAAGATCAAGAATTCTGTTAGCCGCGGAGGAGATGCACGAAAGGAAATTGAATCTTTCATATCCTGTATCATCAAATAACTTCATTGGGGTGTCATTTAGACACACAGCTATCATCGCGATATCGCTTGCTTTATTTTTAGACTAAGTGAAGTTAGGTCGAAGTAATTGAACCAATAAATTTCGAATATCAAATGATTAAACCGCAACGTACAAGGATGATTCGATGAGGATCAAAATGAGGATAAGAATAGCTCATCACTTTCATCAAATGAATGTGGCATTAACTCTTTTAGGTGGGAAAGATCAAATGTGGAAAGAGTTTAAGTTACATAGATCGATCTATCGTGTGAAAAATATTTATATAATTAAGTTATTTACAAGATTTTATTTTTTGACTTTCCATCTGGTGTTTGGTACCCGTATTTGAGTTTTACTATATCCGAATCGCACATTGTAAGGCCCATTTTGGGGGTACCCGTCCCAATCGGATTTTTTTTCTATATCGAGGGTTCAAACCCGTGATCTCAATTTAAGGGTGAAGAGATCTCAACCATCTCATATTGGTAATAAGTTAATTAAAAGATAATTAGCTAAAGCAACGGACACCGAAGAAAATTGGAAGTTAGAAAGGGTCGTCTGAACAACAATAATATAATAATATATCTGGTGTAATTCCACAAGTGAGGTCTAGGAGAGAAGAATGTACTGCTTCAACAAATAATATAATAAAGAAAAGAAAAAAATCGATATAACATAAGTGGGGTGAGGTGGGGGGGTCTTTGCGGGGCGGGTTAAGAATACAAAAAAATGTTAACCGGCGCGGATTAAAATTTTGTGGGTTAAGCTTCTATCCGCCCCATTGCTATCCCTAATTGTGCCGTGCCCATTTATTGAAAAAAAAGATTAAGCAATAATATACTTGACTCAAGTCCAAAAGTGACCCAAAGCACAATTTAATTGTGCAATTATTAGGAAACTTACATAAATATACTATAAATTAAAAATATTCATTATATATAGCAATAACATTTGTTTTTCACTTGATCACTTTTAATACATTTATAATATACTTTTAATTCATATTACAAAGAACAATTTATTATTCACATATAATACAAGTTTTATTTATGGATAATAATCTATTACACATTTTTTAATACATTCATAAGACAATGTGTCAACTTCTTACCAAACAACTGAACAAGCATAATATATTTTTCAAAACAGTTATAATACATATATATTGTATACTTAATTAACTTTTAATATATATTATAAATTTAACATAGTATTACTATAAATAATAATAAATAAAAAATATCGCTAAAATTAATAATTATTTATAAAAAAGACTCATCAAAGTAATTTTTGCTTACTAAAAAGCTAAAAATAAAAACTTTTCGTGTGTATTGGTGGGTTATAATTATTAGAAAACATGTCAATGTAAATAAAAAAATTGTTTATTAGAATTTGGACGGTTGTAATTATTTCCACATGTTAATGTAGCCAATAAATGAGGGGCTAGACTTGTATATAGACAAATCAAATATTTTATTTTTATGATTTTGATAATTATGGCTTTTAGCATTGATTGGACACATTTCAAAAGATTTACGTATATAATATTGAATTCAATTTGACTTGAATATTTAAAGTTTTTTTTTTAAATTTTAAATTCACAAATCTGAAAATGATTTGACTTTTGTCCTTTTTATCATATTTTGTCTTACAAGTTGGACCATTATGATAATAGTATATTAGGAGGAAAGTTAAAAATGATGTAGAAATTAGATCCTCATCATGTGGAGAAGTCAATTTAAATACTCCTATATATTATTATTTTTAACTCAACAAATCATAGAGATCTTATTATTATTTTTAACTCAACAAATCATAGAGATCTGGCTTCGTGTCGATTTAGCGGTGAGCTATGTTGATATTAAATTATGAATATGTAATATTATATTTAATAATTGTTCACAAGCTAAGTTTTTCATGTAAACTAATATTATGTCTATTTTGTAATATAAAATTCTACTGAATTAATATATGTAATAAGTTATGAGAAAAATTACGTATTTTTATTTCGACATAATATATATATTAGATTTTAAACTTGACTTTAAATTTTAACTTTGACCTCAAACTTTCATAGTCACAAATAGGCACTTTAACTATCCTATCTTTCAATAAATAAACACGCGATTTTTGGAGCCAAAGTGCGTGAAATGCAAACGCTGCCACGTGTATTAGTGAGCCAATCAGTGGCTGCCAACTAATTAAACATTTTACATGTCTTTTTTTAAAAAAGATATCTTACACATCATTTTGAAAGTAAAAAAAGTTAAAATTAATTTAATTGATATAAAAGAGATTCATTAAGGGTAGAATTGTCATTTCAGCATTTTTTTATCGTTGGGGGCCTAAAAAATTACCCCTCACTTGCGCAGAATGCATGCATTTCACGTATTTCGCCAAATAAGAATCGCGTGTTTATTTATTAAAAGATAGGATAGTTAAAGTGCCTATTTGTGCACTATGAAAACTTGAGATCAAAATTAAAATTTGAATTTAAATTTAGGATTCAATATATGTATTATGTCTTTTATTTAGAATAAAAGATAGAATAACTAATATTGCTTGTCATAAGTCCTTTGACGAATCACCAGGATTTTAATATAAAATTGTGTGGTAATTTTGGAACAAATTCATTACAATTTCTAAGTGATGACTAAAAGTTTATGAGAAATTCCTAACAATGATTTAATCTTCAAATTTATTTAACCAAATTAATGCCAAATTAGACTGAATCAATTTCTTTAAGTTAATGTATTTTTTTAATCATATTGATTTATGAAAAAATATAATTTATAGCACTTTTTGTATAGTTTTTGAATATCTGAATTTTTTGTTTAAATATCAAATTAACATAATCTAATTTAACTCTGAAAATTAATGAAATTGACTTTCGAAAAACTTAACATGACAATTAAAAAAAGACGAATAAAGTACAAATTAGAGTGGACTAATCTCAATCTCCAAGATAACATCTTGATTAAAGCATAATGGTGCAATAAACAAGGCTGTTTCTCAAAATTAGCAAATAAGAGTACACACTAATTAATTAATCATGTCATTAATAGTCTAACTATAATAGGAGTATCTTTTTTATTTTAAAATAAATTAATCTTTTTCTATTTTTAGTTAAAATGTACTAAAGTTAAAAAGGTAAAATTATTCAAAAAGATAAAATAACATAGATAAAATATTATTCTCACAAAATTTTCTGACCAAAAGAATTTTTCCTAATTCTACTATGCATTATAAACAATTTAATTACTTAAAAATGAAACTAAGCAAGTTACAAATATCACTTACCATAACAATTATTGGTATTTATTATTCTATGTTAATAGAGACCAGAAATGTGGGGTTTGGTTATTAAAATTATAACAATTATTAGTATTTATCATTCTATTTAATGAAGACAAGATATGTGGTTTTTTTTTTGTTATTAGAATAATAATAATTATTACTAATACAGACAAGAAATGTGGGGTTTTGATTATTAGAATTTGATGGGGGCTATAGTTATTATATTCCAACGTGTGTATTGATTTAGGATGATGGGCTAACTAAAAGTTAATGTCTCTCTCCGTCCCATTTTTTGACATTTTTTTGATCAAAAGCAGAAATTACATATTTTTAAGGTAAAATTATCATTTGTTCCTTATGAATTTATAATTACAGAAATCCTCAAACTGATACAATATTATAAACGCTGATACATTAAATCTGATGCGCGACATACATTAATCGTTAGGTAAGATACATTACATTTTATACATGATACACTAATCTGATGTACATTTTATACATGATACAATAATTTAATGCGTGAGATAATTTGATGCGCTGATACATTAATCTGATGTGTGAAAATGAGAAATCTTGGGAATTTATAAAACTAATAGGGATAATGGTAATAAGATAATTTCTGTCATTTTCTTTTTTTCATTTTTTAGTCATTTTACTACAATTAAAATAATTAACTTTAAAATCTTTTTTATTCTTAATGAAATGACTTACAATCATACAAATATCTATAGATTGTTTTAGACTATAAATTTTTGAAAATTTTCCTTTTTTTAAAAAAAATATGTCAAAGTCAATAATGTCACATAAAATAAAACGGAAGAAATAGTATTTAAAGGGTATTTTTTTCTGATCGATCTTTCAAATAGGGAGCTTTACATCTTTCAAACTTCTGACTCAATATATTTCCGCTTTTATTGGAGAGTTTATATTTAGTATTAGTATAATATGATATAATTACTTTTTAATAATTTATTAGTAATTAAATGCTTAGTAATATATGGTTTTAATTTAATATAGAAATAAAATAGTAATTCAACTTTGCACTCTTAAATCTGATTCAAAATTTCATTGGTTATAAATGGTCCAACTGTATTCTTCTTTTTTTCTATATTATCCTCAAGTTATTTAAAAGATAATTAGCTAAAGCAACGAACATCGAACGAAAATTAGAAGTTAGAAAGGGTCGTCCCAACAACAATAATATAATAACATATTTTGTGTAATTTTACAGGTGAGATCTGGGGGCGAAGGATGTATGCAGACCATATCTTACCTTTATTGGATAGAGAAATTGATTTTGATAGATCTTCATCTCAAAAGAAATGTAGACAAAACAAGATAAAAACGAAAAGAACGACAATAAAATGACACGATACACAGAGCAAATAAGCAACAAGAATTGACTTACGCCTCACCTATCCCACATAAAAGTATGACAATACTCAGCTACTTTACCACCCTTCTACCCTAATTCTCGATCTCTATATCTTCGTATTTATGGTCATGTATCAGTAAGATGAAAATGTATCATGTTCTGTTTCATCACCTCTACCCAGTGTTTCTTCGACTTACTTCTACCCTCCTAAATCCTGCAATAGTCAACCTCTTACACCTCCTTAGTAGTACCTCCACATACCTCCTATTCACATGTCCAAACTATATCTCAGTCTCCTTTCTATCGTTAACAAAAATATATATTGCATCAAAAGGTAATCTCAATTAAAAATAGAATTGCACGTGTTAGAAATGAACAAGATCCTTATGTACTCTCGAGGATTAAAACGAAACTCCGCAAAGGTAGGTAGGTAGGTAGCTACATGAGCTTAACACATGCATCACACATTTTCCTCATAATGAACACTTAGCATCACAGACTTTGATTACAACGATA
>CM040629.1:4046636-4074186 GCA_022817965.1 Solanum lycopersicoides
ATATATTCTATTGTAATTTCACAAATAGCGTCAGGAATAAAAGAACCACATTACCCACCTTTATGAAGAAGAAAAGATATCCGGTACACCCTTAACTCAAAAGAAAAATATCAATTATTTATTATATATTGAAAATATCATTTAATAAATCAATAGTATATAAACGAGAATAATATTTAATTAACTTATCCTAGATCTACATATCACATCATATCTTATATTATAAATGTTCATGGAAATGAGTGCATAGTGCATCTTACCTCATCTTCTTTGGTTGGTCCTGTGCTTAATTTGTCGATAACATATAATCTTCATATGAATTATTTTTTTATGAAGCATAACGTTAAAAATAAATCAAAGGTTATATTAGATTATAATCGTATACGAAAAAAAAATATTATATATAATCGAAAAGGGTCAAATTACACTTGAACTATGTGAATAGACCACTTATAACCTTCGTTCACATTGTGATTAAAAAATCCCCTACTTATCTACAGACCACTTATACCCTCAAGAGGCAACACCCTCATATTTTTATTACTTGGACACGTGGACTAATCGTTCCACCTAAGCATGCCAAACTAATCACTACAAAAAGAACTAGGCATTTACCGGCGACCAATAGTCGCCACCAAAAGCCAAAATCGTCACTAAAAGTTTGACATTAAATTCTAATTTGTTTTTTCATCTTCATTGTATTTTAAAAAACAAAGAGATATCGATTAAGTAGGAGTTTGAGATAATGTATGCTTTATTTTATGTTATAGTAAAGCTATAATAACGTTACAATGATGCATTAATAGTAGGAGAGTGAATCGAGAAGTAACATTTTCTGATTTTTCTAATAATATTGGTGTTTTTGATTATAGCAAGTTATTTATTTAGACAATTAGGTTGCAATAGAAATAATTATCATATTTTTTTTATTGAAAAAATAGTTTTACTAGCTGTTGATTGTCCTTACGTCTCACTAAAAAAAAACTCAGCTAACCCTATAGTGGCAATATTTTGGGATTTTGGGCCAACTTTGCGCCACTAAAGTCACGTCTATTTGTAGTGAGCTTTTAGTTGCAACGCTTAGGTGGTAGGATTAGTCCCAGTGGGCATGTCAACCTCACTAAAAAATTAAGGTGTTACTCTTGAGGAGTATTTGTGTCTCTAGGATAACGAACTGGCAATTTTTAAATCCCAAAATGTAAGGCAGTTATAACATGGTCCTATTTCCATAGTATCAAACCATGTTGACCCTTTTCCATTATATAATTCAATAAATCAAAAGTATAGAAAGTCTCATTGCAGACATAATAAAAAAAATATATTATATAATATATTCCATCATACAGCATTCTCAGTTAAAATGCAATTAAACTTATCTTATGAATTTTCGCCAAAATGTGGTCAAAATAGTCCAAGGTTATAAATTACAATAGTCTTTCTGTCTACATTGTCCTTTATATTAATAGTATATCTAAATTTTTCACAAAAATTCTTTCTCTTTTGTTGCCATGGCTTCTATCAATGAGTGATTGATGGCCATGGTCCATTCCCTATTACACAGTCTCAACAGCTCTTCGTTTTAACTCCGTTGCATCCGCCTCCATTAATTACAAGTACATTCCTCTGTTTTGCTGATGTAACAAGATTTGAAACTTCGCGTTCAAGGTATGTAACGGCTTCAAACATCCATATCGATTACCATTAGACCTCATCTCAAACGCCAAAAAAAAAGATAATCGCGATGGGAGGGCCTCGATTCTAATCTTCTAGAAAAACTCAAACAACTTTCATTTATAAAATATGTTCTTAAAACTCTCAACTTAGTACAAAAAGATATGAACAAATATTTGAATGTACGACTAAAGTCTTATATATTCCAGAATGGATTGACTTTTAGCAGATAAAAACAAACTATTCATGCTTGTTTGATGATACGATAATCATGAAAAGTTAGTTAAACAAAATCAGGACTGAGAATTTGTTTTTTAAAATGGAGCTTGATGATCAATGCATATCCAATACTCGGAGAAATTGAAGGTAGGTACCCGGAGTTATACTTGCCAACAGCAAAAGATAAGGCGTTGTGGTTTTGTCCATTTCATACTGTTGCTAGATACCACACTCTTATTCGTCTAGCAACCACATGATCAATGCCTATTAATTTTCGACCAAAGCAAATTTAACTCAGTGATATTCGTCTCATTTGTCAACGACTATCACAAGAGCAAGTCAATAGAAGCTCTGTTTAGAAACAAGCAACCAATAGATTTATTTGGGTACTAAGAAAAGGAAATAACCCGAAGAAGAACTTAAAGATAAACCTAAAGATGTGAATTACCCGAAGGGTTTGAAGAGAGAGTGGAAGACAGAGAAGAATGGTAATTGGGCCACTACAATTAAAAACTCTTGGGACATTCATCCGACAGTTTTTTGAGCACTGTGGATGAATTCATTGTATCGAAGAGCATTAGCGGTGGCAGTACCTATAGCACACTTGGCCCAATTTAGTTCGATCCCACCATTAACGCTATACTTCGTAACTAATTTGTCTGAAGATTGGAATCTACTGGCAAGTGTTGGTCTCACCGCGATGAATTGCGTAAAAAGGCAATCAACAAGAGAAATCTATCGAACATTGATGAGTACCAATAGAAGGGTAAGAAATGAGCAAAGAGGCAAAGGAATTGAGCAAAAAAGATAAAACTTGTTAGCCGCGGAGACTTGCACGCGAGGCCAAGTGAATCATTCATATCAAATATTATTGTTAATAACTTTCACGTGAACTTTGCTTTTAGTTACGATGTTATGTTGAGTACTTTTTAGCAAAATAAGTTCAATATTTAAGGTTGTTTTAAATTTCAAATTATGTGTTTATTGATGCTATTTAAGTTCTTCAACGCTTGATAAAATTATTGAATGTCATTCAATCTATTGAGAAAATTCAATCCTTCTTTGTTGCCCTATCTTCTATTGATTTGATTGCCTAATGGAACTGATGAAGATGTGAGGTTAATATTTCCATTTTTCCTGAGCCCAAGGTCTATCGAAACGGCTCTAACTACCTCTCAAGATTGAAATTATGTTTTACTCAGATCCCAAACCCTCTTATGAGATTCAGCCTGAGTATGTTGTTTTGCTATGCTGCTCAAACTCTCAAGATCTAGTTCAACTGTGTGTTGGATCCTCCAACAAGTAGTGACATTTTCGGAGACCAACACAGCGTAGTTGCATCAATTTTGGAGAGTCCGAGCAACATAGCCTATTGATTCTTACGGGAAAAAAAACAGAACATAATACAAAACATGGATCCTTAACCTTGACATTCACGAAATCGGACAACTATACCCTTCCAACTTGAGTTGTGCATGAGTAAGCACTTAAAACTTGTTATAAAATTAACAAAGCGGACCACACGTATTCCTATAGACATAATACAGGAAGACACAAATGAACATATGTGCTTCATTGTTTCAAAAAAAGTAGCATTTGGAGCAACCAGGAAACACTGCTAAGAACTTCACTCTGAGTCACTGATTATCCATGATTCATGAGTCTGAACTCTACAATTGCCTGCATTTGGTACAAACACACATAATTATAAAGAAAGAAGTTAAAATGCTGAATGACCACTACCTACGTAAGCCGAACGTCAAACTTGATGCGCGAGATGCATGAGTGCAGTTCAACTTCCTGTAGTGTCCTTCTAAATATTTCTCTTTGCAGCTGGACACACACCAAAAGGAGAACATAAGCCAGGAAAAGAGAATCAAGTGTCCTTAGGCTCATATTTGAGAATATCGGGTCGTCTGAGTTGTGAGCGATACAGAAATAATCCTGAGATAACGTTTTACTACTCATCATTCTTTGTTTGGTTATAAGTATAGATAACTTATCTCAGACTAATAATTATTGACTGTGATAATTATCAATACTAATTCGAAATAACGAATAAAAAATGAAAAATGACAAAGAATACCCCTTTTTATAAACAACATATTCTTAGAAATTATGCATAGTATTATCTGATAAATCCGAACAACCAATAGATGAATGCGAAACAAAAACTGATAATTATTTGATTGAGTGAATATACCTTTTTAGTGTGTGCTTAAGCACATTTTCTGTTTTGATCATTTTATTTACCATGGATTTTTAAAAAATGAACTAACGCACCGCTCGACATCTTTGGAGAGTGCAAGCAACATAGATATTCTTTGCATCATTTTGTTGTTTTACTGAGCATATTTCTTTGAAGTATGTATGATGATATAGACGGTATAAATCGATCGTGTGACTGACTATTTTCTTCGCGTGTTTGCATTATCTTACTCTTTTACTAGTCAGATTAGGAAAGTTAATTTGTGATTCGATCTTTTGTTTGGTGATGACGATCATTGTATTTGAGCCTCAGGTTTCTCAAATTTGACGTATTTGAGTTTTAGAAAATGTGTTTCGGTTACTGCTGAAGCAATGGAAGCTTTATCCAGCTTAGATAAATTGGTTAAGTTGGATTTCGAGAGGTGTCCACAAATTCATGGAGGATTTGTTCATCTTCAAGGTTGGTTATTTTCCAATATCTTTAAATATTACATGGTTCTATCGAGACCTAGAGTTGGCAATGATCAGGCATCCGGAGGGGCAGGGCGGATTTTGATGTCTGCTAAACCCGTTCATGTGAATCCAATAGCTTTTCCCAAGACCCTTTATATGTACATACTAGGAAATCTACGAATATCTGTGAACATTTTACTGTCTAGGTAGCTATACGAACAATCGGTGGATCCAGGATTTGAAGTTGACATTGTATGCTTTCCAATTCCGTTATCAAAAATTTGCTTCACCTTAAGATAAAGAGTCCTATTTTTGTTTCAGGTTTACCGAAACTTGAATCTCTCTGTATAAGATGTTGTCAATGCATAATGGATTCAGACATGCAGCCTTTGGCAGGTATCGGTGGTGAATGTGCTTTAAGCTCATCGGGCACGTGTCATCTTGCTGTGCTTGATTTATTGTGAGCATTTGCTCGTTTTCACATGATGTAATTCAGGGATCGCGAATTTGAAGGAGCTTCAGATCGTGTGTCTCTACATAACAGATTATGGAGTGTCTTATCTGAGAGGTACTAATGAGTATTTCTGTTGTCGTCTTTGTAGACTCGTTTATACTTATATTGAAATTTCCTTTTTAGGTTTGAACAAACTTGTTGTACTAAATATCGAAGGATCCCATGTTACTACTTCATGTTTGGATACTATATCAGGTTTGCACTTCTCTAGTAGTACCGTAGTTTTAGTAAGTTAAGATGGTAAGTGCATTTTCGATCCTATGGTTGATAAAAGCTATGTTGCTCAGATTCTTTTAAAATGACACCTGATGCACGTCTGATCCTCGAAAAAGTAGTGCAATTTTTGGAGGGTCCGTCTAGTCCGAGCAAACATAGGATAATGAATGCATCAGTAATGTTTTTTCATAGTAGCGTCTCTTATGGGAACTTTTTCTTTTATTTGACAGAGCTTCCTTCGCTGCAATCGTTGAATCTTAATAGATGTTGTCTGAGAGATGATGGATGTGAAAAGTTTTCGGGTAACTGGATCGTTATGAACTGATCGAGCATGACGTTGTTACATCTTTACCTAATATTGTATACCGTGCAGAACTCAGCGAGTTGAAGGTACTGAATTTGGGATTTAACCACATTACAGATGAATGTTTGGGCCATTTGAAAGGTCTGTCTATCCTCTTCGATTGCATTAATTGAGCGTTGCATTTTATTTTTCTCCGCCTTACATTAATTGAGCATTGCGTTTCATTTCATTGGATCGATATTGCAGGTCTGACAAAATTGGAAGGCTTGGATTTCGACTCATGTAGGATTACGGATGACGGATTGGCTCATTTATCTGGTATAGAATATCAACCTGCGCTTAACATAACGTTGCCTTAATCGAGGACCACTGGCTTTACAGTCCTGAATAACTCGAATCAATTCCTGTCACCTGAGTTCTGTTAGCATCTTTGAGATAATTTCCGAGGTTAATAAGTCATCCACGTTAGATGAAAGTTGTCGTGTGTTAATCTATGTTGCTCGAACTTCCCAAAAATGTTGCAGCAATCATGTCCGATACTCAAAAAATGTACTACTTTTGGAGGTTTTTACACGCAACCATAGATGTTAATTATCAAAGAAGGGTGTCATCTGCATTTCGATGGGGACTAAAATCTGTCTCCGACTTCTTGTTTTGCGTGTTCTATGAACAGATTTGAGTGATTTGTTTTGTTTTAGGTTTGGAAAACTTGGAAGATCTCAACCTCAAATTCACCTTAGTGACGGACGATGGTTTGAAAATGCTATCCGGATTGACATGTCTCAAGTCACTTAATCTGGACGTTCGCCAAATTACAGACTCAGGGCTTGCAGTTCTCACAGGTAAGCCATAAGAAACACGAGACGAAATGTGAATGCTTAGTATAAGCTGGATGCAAAATATGTTGGGTGGTCTTGGGCCTTCTCAACCCAAAAGCTAGCTCAAAGGTTGAGGCTTTCCCTCACACTTATAAATTGACCACCAGCCCCTTCCACTTCCGATGTGGGATAACCCAACAATCTCCCCCTTCACACATCGGGCCTTGGGATGGAGAGAGCGACAACCCAGTTTCTCCCGGTGGGCTGAGACTTGTTGACAACCTGGGCTCTGATACCAATGTTAGGTGGTCTTGGGTCTTCTCAACCCAAAAGCTAGCTCAAAGGTTGAGGTTTTCCCTCCACCTTATAAATTGACCACCAGCCCCTTCCACTTCCGATGTGGGATAACCCAACAAAATATACTATCTGTTTTGAGATATGGCCTTGTCGCGTATCAATTCCTCAGTAGCATGTTTTGTTGTATTCGTATCGTATCGTATAATTTCTTTTCTGATATTTGCTGTTAGAAATTTGATCAATGTAATTCTTTTGTCTCTATGGCGTATAGGTTTAACTGGTTTGACTCACCTGGATCTCTTTGGATCTCACATAACGGATTCCGGGACAAAGTACCTCACATGTACGTTAAAAACGTTTCATTATCCTCCGTCCTCCTGTTATACCATATCTTACATTCTCGTTCTTTCTGGTGTCGTAAGGTTTACTATTATGTATTGCGCGAATTCATCATAAATTGATCAAGGTCAGACTTAGTTGTATGATGCATTATGCTTCCTTTAATTTCATCGACGAGTATTGTTGATCCAGATAAGTCCCTATGGGACGATACTCGATCTCACCACTTTATCATTACTAGTTGACCTCGTATACTTGTGTGTGCATATTCGAATTGTAAATGTGTATGATTCTCTCATCAGATTTCAGAAATCTGCAATCACTTGACCTCTGTGGTGGCACGTTAACCGATGCTGGAGTCGAAAATATAAAGGATCTTTCTTCCTTGATGTTTTTGAACCTATCACAGAACCGGAATCTGACCGATAAGACCTTGGAGCTTCTATCAGGTACGTTTATTTACTCGATAAGTTAACATAAACATGTTAGAATCGAAAATTTACACTCGTAGTGTTGAATGCATATGCGTTTTAAAGTTTAGACACCTTTGTATATATGTATTCAGGACTTGAACTTATTGTTTAGCCCATTTTAACGCGATATATTTCAGCTCAGGTAATGTTTGGACGGATTAGTGACCGTCTATTTCTAACCTAAGTTCAATTTAACGCGTTCAAGTTTAGATTGGCCTATTTGATATCTTAGTCTAAAGGTGGATTGTAAAGCCTGTCTAGCTAATCCAATCGTGACAGCTACTTTCAGCTCGAATCATGTATACATATGTAAAAATACATTTTATATATGTTATATTTATCCGTTGATTCAAAATTCTAGGTTTGTCTCCGTATATATCTTTTGTTTATGTATGGCCTAATTTTTACCTATTTTTTTGTTCTTATAAAATAATGCAGGATTGAAATTGTTGGTGTATTTGAATGTGTCAAATTCTTGCATCACCAATGATGGATTGAAATATTTGAAGCCTTTGAAGAATTTACACACATTGGATTTAGAATATTGCAATGTGACACCATCTGAGATTGAGAAACTACAAGAAAATGTCCTTCTAAATCTTGTGAGATATAGGCCTAATTAAGTACTTAAGAGGTAGTTTCGTTTGCGGATTAAGTTATTTCGAAAATATAGTTTTGAAATTATAATTTTTGAACTAATTTATCGTACCTTTTTGGATATGTAAAAATAAGCACTTAAACTTGTATAAAATTGAATAAATAAACACTTTCGTCCTACATGGCACCTTGCATGAAAATTTTGTGTCGTACGTAGCGTTCGACATGTATTATGCCATGTAGAACTACTCGTTCAATTTTATACAAGTTCAAGTGTCTATTTGTACATACTCAAAGTTGGAAGGCATAGTTATTCGATGAAGACGAGTTAAAGTTTATGTTTATGTATTATGTCCATAGTAAATACTCCATAGAAAAATATATATTTTTATCGATTAAATTAGACATATATTTGTTAGAATAAATTGTGTTTTACTAATCTGTTAAGATTGTTAAAATTGCAAAGGTAGTCGGATACATGGGGCTTAGGACAAGAAACATCCAGAAGGTAACTTAGTTCTCGATCGGATGAAATTTTTTAAACAATTTTGATAGATGAGAGGTGTAAGCGTAACGAGATGAAACTATTAATTTTGTATATATTAGCATATTAAAGAGTTTGCAACTATGTCACACCATAAAATAACAATTATATATATATACATATATGATAGGAACTTATAATAAAGTTTGAGAAAATGATTATATCCTTATCCCTTTGCATAAAAGAACAAATAGTCCTCAATAAATCCACATCTAGCTTATGTGGTTTGTGTGTGCATCTACCTCATCATCACATGGCTTGTCAACTTCACCATTGTAATTTGGAAATTTTTGTGGGTCCTTTCAACTTGCTCAACACATATAGTATGTCTATGTCATTGTTGGATGATGACACACTCTCTATATATATATATATATCGATTGCGGAATCTGAATTTTTATCGATATAATTTAAAATATTTAAAAATATTCAATCTGTTATTTTAATAAAAAAATACTTCTAATCTTGTATATATATATATTCATGTGGCTATGTCCTTATATAAAACTATATACTATTTATTTATTATTTGAATTTATATGTATATATAGTCAAAGGCGAAATTAGGATTTGAGTTATGAATTTTTGAATAAAATAGGGAAAATGACATAAGTGGGTTGTAGTTGTCTCACTAAGTAGCTTGTCCAAAGTAGGGTAATGTAATGATTTTTTTTTAAAAAAAATAAAATCTTTTCACCTTTTTTTCCTTTTGTAGTTTTTTTAAATTGGTGTTTTATATTAATATCAGAGTTTAATTAATTTGATCTTGTGATATAAAGTTTATCTTTGAGAATAATGCTTTTAATAGGATTATCTTTTAAGTTCGATTGATCTAAACTTCTGATTAAAAATAAAAAAGATTTGAAATCATTCTATGTGATTAATATTTGTGCTTTTTTACCCTAGTTTCTATAATATAAATTAGCTATAGATTTATTTTTTTTATTTTTTTAGTGGATATCTCTTTATCTTCATCACCTTATCTAGAATTAAAGTGACAAAAGCTAAGAAGATGACAATGTCATAGTCATATACAGATACAATTATTTTATTTTTAAAAAATAAAGCGCATACACTATTTTTTTTGTCAATTTATGTAACTTTCCTAACCAACTATCTATTAGTTGGATACCAACTATATATACATTGAAAGTAGCTACCAAGTGGTTTTTTTTTCCTATTTAAGTTCTTTTTTATTTTCTTTTTATTGTTTTTTGGAAGAATTATAGTAAGAAAAAGGAAAAATAAAATATTATTTGGTGAGAATTGAATTTCACACCTAAAGAAAACAAAATAACATCTTTATCAATGAGCTACTAATATTTTGCTTTTGATACAAATTGGTTGGAAAAATATTTAAGTTAGTATAGACAAGAGCTTTTCATAGTAGTTGATTATCAGAGGTGAAAAAATCGAAACTCTTTTTTATAGTTCTTTCGATATGCAACTTATCGTATCAAACTATTGTACTAAAGCATATTAAAATATATCTCAAATTCATATATAAGAATTATTTATTTTGAGTCTGGAACATGTATAATTTTTTAAAAATTTAAATTAATAATTTATGATTTTGTTGTTGTAATTTATTTTTTTCAAAATAAAAAGGAGAGAAAGAACCTTATTATATATATCCCATTAATTACACTTAACTTATAAGATTTATAACTCATCTCCCACAAATCAAACTAAGTGGCTATTTCAATAAGAAGATGAAATTAATAAGACCAAAATTGAAAGTACACAAAAAAGGGATAAGCATATTTTAGTTTTTCTAATCTTTCAAAATTATAATAGAGTGATTATATTGGTTTAACTTTCTCTATGTAAAGCTCTTTTTTTGAATGACACACGATTATAATAGGACTTTAAGAAAAGTTATTATAGACAATTACGATAAATAATTGTCTGAATGACTAAGCGGTCATATTTCACAAAATTG
Organism: Solanum lycopersicoides; assembly: GCA_022817965.1. Lineage (NCBI taxonomy): Eukaryota > Viridiplantae > Streptophyta > Magnoliopsida > Solanales > Solanaceae > Solanum > Solanum lycopersicoides. Next base: position 4,057,232 of record CM040629.1, read on the forward strand.
ATGAGACATGACATGTTATTTGACCTAATTATTTTTGCCAAAAATAAATTTTAAATTGTTAACTTACTTATCGACTTAATATATTTTGTTTGTTCAAATTCGACCCAACCTTCTCATATCTAGTATTCACATTTGCCAATGCATATAATAGTTTGTTTGTTTTATAAAAAAAAATTGTGTATAACAAATTTTGTTTTTTTTTTTCAATTTGTACAACAAAAGATGGTTGAAATTAAATTATGAATGTCAACTTTATGAAGTTTCAATTTGTCACGCAATGTAATGAAATTAAAAGATAGCCTAAACTATAAAAACATTAAACACATAAAAGAACTCAATTTGTACAAGTATAAGTTCATGAACGAGAAAAACACTTTGTGTTCATTTAAGTATTCTTTCGATTTTAGTTTGTTTTCTTACTATTTCTTTTAATATGTTATATATTTAAAAAACTGTTTAAATCACAATAATTAATAACTTAAAATATTTATAAAATTTGGTGACTCTTCAAATTCTATCAGTGTCACATGAATAGTGACAATAGAGTAACATATATTATTTGAAAATTAGGTAAGATATACTATAGATTCCGATAATTAAAAATTTAAAATATTTAAAATTATATACAAAGTTAAGGTTTACATATTAAAAATATATATAATCGCAATAATTGATAACCCATCATATTTAAAAATAAAAGAATTACAATAGAAAATAAAAACTAAATTAAATTTCAAAGCTTAAAAAAATGAGAGATTAAACCATATTCATTTTCGAGCAATCAGCTAGTTGTTGATATCCATTCAAAATTTAGGTACCATACCAAGCAATTAACTTAGCAAGAAGTAAACATGTTTGAGCTATGATTCATATTTTAATTCATTCAGTCTAATACGTTTTAGTGTCAAGTAATTTTAAAATTGATAAATAATTCGTTATTTTGTTAAATCAATTTAATTAATATTGTTTGAGCATTTAAAGAAGTTATGTATTGATATTCTAACAAAGAGATAATGAGGGATTAGATACGATGAGATTGAGGAAGTATTGATCGAAGAAATAATATAAAGATATGATTGATAGAATATGATATATTTCTATAACTTATTTAAAATAAATATAAGTAGTAAACAAAAGGGGTTGAAACTTGAAAATAAGAATAAAAGAATGGTATAGACTTAAATTTATTTTTTTACTAATCTATTCATATATTTAATTGGACGATAATATAAAATACCATATCGATCACAATATTAATCCATTCAAATAGTTTTTAACTTTTAATATCTAATATCACCTATGTTTTGAAGATCGCACCTTGTCGTTATTGTTATCGTGTCTTCTATATATATATTTGCACTATACTCTATTTTATACTAGAAATATTACGATAGTTCTAAAATTTTAATCGTTAACATTATCAATGATTTCCATATATATATTTTGCACTATACTCTATTTTATACTGACAATATTATTGTAGTTCTAAAATTTTAATCGTTAACATCATCAATGGTTTCCATATATATATTTGCACTATACTCTATTTTATACTAAAAATATTACGATAGTTCTAAAATTTTAATCGTTAACATCATCAATGATTTCCATATATATATTTTGCACTATACTCTATTTTATACTGATAACATTATTGTAGTTTTAAAATTTTAATCGTTAACATAATCAATGATTTTCATATATATATTTTGCACTATACTTATTTTATACTAGCAATATTACTGTGGTTCTAAAATTTTAATCGTTAGTATCATCAATACGTTCATTATTATCACGTTATTTTATTGTTTTTATTACTGACGCAAATAAAATCTTTCAAAATCGTCTCTCTACCTTCACAATGAGCTAATGATAAAATTTTCGTTCCAACACTATTCGTAAAAAAATTGCGAAGACATATCACATTTATAACCTACTTAATATTGAAATTCAACCAACTCATTTGACACCACCGTTTATTTCTCACATTGGATTGTGTGATAAATCTCAATTAAATTGCTTTTAATTTGGTTCATATGTTCAATTTTTATGATATTATAAGTCTATCGAAATGATTAAATAATTAGAATTTCAGTGACGCATTCATAATTAGGAAAAATGGATGATTTTATAATTTTCCATGTATTTTAGACTAAGAGTATAGACACATCTATCTTAACGTTTTGGTCACCGGAGTACACAAAAAAATCGTTCCGTTCCGACCTCCACCGTGTATACTCCAATTCGCCGCCATCTCGTTGCAGCTGACGTCACTTCACGGCCAGACATCGATGGCTGAGATTCAACTGAAAAGCAAACTTCTAACAGCTCTATTCACGTCTTACCGATCACCGGCACCGGAAATAATGTAAATCCGGCTAGATCTGCGCTGAGAATTGGCGCAGCACGCGTCGTTGAATGCTGACCAGCATTCAATAGAAATTTCTAGAGATAGAATAACAGTCTTATGAATCACCGGAACTGGAAATAACGGAAAGTCGACTAGGTCGGCGTTGGAAATCGAAACGGCGGCGCTGTTGATGAGAAGAAGGACGAATCAAAGCCGCTAAAGCTCTTTTAACAAGCTCACCTTCAACAGTTCCGATTCGCACTAACGAATTCGTCATCGCCGATCGCCTCATATGCAATCGGATCGAATTCGAAACCGTTTGGCTAGTAGTACTACTCCGTCGAATATCCATTTTCTTATGCATACTACAACGGAACGAACCTGGATGATTCGTCGGCGAACACATACACGTCTTCTTCTGAGAAGAAGCTAGTGTTCTCTGCCGGTTCATTACGGAAATAGACCGGCTCGGGGGAGTTTCACGGTCCAGTGTGAACCGGATCGATGAAGCCGAAGACGACGAAGTTCTAGATGTCGATGAGTAAAATCTCCCGGCGGGAGATAGTGAACGGAGCACCGGCCCGGTTGATCGTCGAGCAGAAGCCGCCATTTTTGTTGTTTTACAGTTGAGAGAGAAGAAGAAGAAGAAGAAGATTGGAGAATATTTCTTTGTGCCGCGTTTGGCTGTTTGATTTGGCAAACCTTAGTTTCACTCAAGGTATGTATTTATAGCAATCTCGAAATTATTTCTTTTTCATTTTTTAATTATTTTGGTGGGGTATATTAGCTTTAATTGCATACCTGACCCTCTAAGTTCTTAAAAATTATATTTTTGATCAAGATGCGTGTTATTTATGTGTTTTATGTTAATTGTTAAACACGTATACTTGAAGGTTAAGAAGCCTCAAATTTCGTGATTATGGCGGAATATTAAGTAGGTATAGTTTGAATTAATTATCACTCGTAATTTTTTTAGCTATAATTATGTGTGTTTATCTCCTCTCTTTCTTTTTCTCGGTTCTCTCCTTTTTTATACATATACAATTATATGACTCATATACAAATATAATTTCTCTCTCTCTCTTCCTTCTTTCAATCTTGCTCAATTTCGCTCGTTTCTCACCTTTCTCTCTCGCTCGCTCGCCAGATATACCAATACATATGTATATTTTATATGTGTGTAGATTACATAAATCTCATAGTTTTAATATGAAATTACAATCTATCGCTTATAAGTTTTTAATTACATTAATTCCTTAAAAACTAAAAAAAATTACAATAATTGAAGTTCGGGTACATTAATATGTAGCTCGAATAATTAAATATCGTCTCGAATACATTAATATGTAACTAAGATACATTAAAAACTAGATCGAATACATTATATGTAGCTTGAATTCACTAAAAACTAGCTCGAATATATTAAATAAATAAGAGATTTTGAAGATTTTTAAAAATAATAGGATATAACGAAAAAAAGTAAAACAAAATATATGTATTTCTGTAATTTGTCCTCTATATATAAGTAATTACCATATACATATACAACTCGACAGATATACCTATCAATTAATTTTACTCCCCCCTCTGTCTTTTTTGGCTCATATCTCTCCTTCTCTTCAATTTCTCTCATCTCTTTTTTCGCCCTCTAACATGTAACTATGAATCATAACTCTAGAAATTTCTTGTAATAATAATGAGAATTAACCATAGTTTTAGAAAGTAGTATCTATGGATTAATAAAATTAGTATAATAAAACAAACAATGGGCTGGCGAGAGGATAATAAAGTTGAATAAGACAAGGGAAGTTGCCGTTTGAGTAACGACCGGTGGGGTTAACAGAAAGCTGCCACGTTTCTGTTCATGTATGGTGACTCACTTCATATAGATTCCACGTATAATTGGTGTCCTATTTGTTTATATTTTTATTTTCTTAAACCAGATTCGATTCAAATTTAAAAAATAATTTAAACAAGATTTTGAAAAATAATAATTAAGAGGTAGAATCATCATAAAGTAAGGCGGTGCACATGTGGGAGTTAGTGTGATTGAATATCAAGACAATGAAATAATAGTAAATGAATTATAAAAAAATGTGGTATAGAAAATAATTTAGCGTATATATAAATATCGAACTATAATTTTGATATTTGCGCAAACTACATGTTTGGTATAGAGTATCTGAATTGTATAAATCGCAGACATCTGATTTGTATAAAATCACATTAATTATATGTGTATATCAGTTAGATAATTGTACATATGTAATCACTGTGTATTTATCAATAATTGTATTTGTATATATGCATAAATTCAAATTTGTATATAAATGGATCGAGTTAAACATTTGTATTTGTATATCAAATCTCTCAATAATCTCTTTCTCGATTTATGCAAATACAAATTATACATTGTATATTGTATAATTTGTGTTTATATAAAGTGAGAAAGACAAAAAAAAACTGAACAGATAAAAGTTTGTATTTGTATAATTATAAGTTTATATGACAAACAAATATGTATTTGTATATACATTTCTCTCTAGTATTATACAAATACAAACATAATTTATACATTATATTTGTGAATCCGGAGCCTAAAGGGTACAAAATATTAACAAAAATTCCAAAACGGTATATAAAATTTTATATTAACCAAAACGGCAAAATTGCTGCATCAGCAGCGATTTACTCCACCGGAAAAAGCAAAATCGCTAAAAATTTAATTAAAAATCGCTGCCTTGGCAAAGATTTGATTTTAAAAAATAATTAATTTTTTATTTAAATTTTTTGTTTAAAAAAAAAAAGCAAAAAATAAAAAATAAAATTTAAAAATAATAATAATTTAAACAAAATTTAAAATAAAAAAATTTAAAAAAAAAAAAAAATTTGGGTAAATCGCTTAAAAAAAAAAAAATTAAATTTTTTTTTTTTAAAATCGCTGCCTAGGCAGCGATTTACGAAAAAAAATTTTTTTTATATAAATCGCTGCCTAGGCAGCGATTTTAATAAAAAGAAGATATTTTGCAAAATCGCTGCACAGGCAGCGATTTTGCTTTTTCCGGTGGAGTAAATCGCGGCTGATGCAGCGATTTTGCCGTTTTGGTTAATATAAAATTTTATATACCGTTTTGGAGTTTTTGTTAATATTTTGTACTCTTTAGGCTCCGGACTCTTATATTTGTGTTTGTATAAAGTGATAGAAGAAAGCTAGAGAGCGGCGAGCGAGATTCAGAGGGAGGGAAAAAAGAATTAAATGAAATTATAGCTAGAACATTTATTTTGAATTTTAATTCCCATACTTCTGTTTTTATTTCTTCTTCTTTAGGTTGGGTTATGTGTTAAACTGATGATTTAGGGGACATAATTATTGGTACTTTAAGTTAACCTCAATCATAAGTACCTTACTAATATAATATATGTTTAATCAGTTATGTATTAGTGTTAGGGCACAATTAGAAGAATAAAAATGTGTGCAATGGATTTGTTTTTCACGTCCACCTAGGTAGGCTTTAAAATTATAAATCAAAAAAATATTAGGTATTACTAAATTCATTTCAAATCGTACAATCAGACTGATAATTATAAATATTAAGTTTATTAATTAATATTTTTGATATTGCGATTAGGTTGAATTCTAATTATACCATACCTTACACTTATTCTTAGGGGTGGGCATTCGGTATTTCGGTTCGGTTTTAGTTTTTTTTTCCGGTTTTTTCGGTTTTCGGTTTTTGGAAAATATGTACCGAATACCGAACCGAAATATTTCGGTTCGGTTCGGTTTTTATTAATTCGGTTCGGTTTTTTATTTTGGTTTTTTAATGGGCCTGCTTAGTGGGCTTTTTCAAATTTTAAACTTTATAATTTTTTTGTTTGATTTTTCAACTTAATGGGCTAAAAAGTAAATATAGTTAATATTTTTTTGTTTGATTTTTTAAAAGATTATTTAACATTAATAATTATTAATTAATATAATATAAATATAATATAAATTTAATATAATATTTCGGTTTAAACCAAAATACCGAATTCCAAAATAATACATACCGAAAACCGAACCGAAATACCGAAAAATACAAAAAAGTAAATCGAATACCGAACCGAAATACCGAAATCGAAATTTTTAAAAAATTCGGTTCGGTTCGGTGTTTCGTTTTTTCGGTGTTTATGCCCACCCCTACTTATTCTAAATCAATTTTGTATAGATTTAAATACTTTTTTTGATGCTCTAGATCGTAAAAGTATCATATAATTAAAGTGAAATTAATATTATTATTTTTGTTGTGAAAAGCTAATGCAATATTTAAATGACTTTTTCTTTACATAAAAAAGATGCTGAGTTGTCTGATGAAAAAGGCTAAAACCCATAAGTTTAATTAAATAAAAGATTTTGTGATCAAATAAACAATAAAAAAGATTCTTTTTAGGTCACACATGAAAGTCTGCTATTTTACACCGAAAGCACTAAACTTTTTTAATTAATCTAATTAAACCAAGTTCACTTTACTTTAAAATAATTTCGTGGGTCAATTAATTCCAATTGGTTCTAGAACATATATTCAACAACAATATATATGGTGTAGTAGGTTCCATAAAATAGATTTGAAAATAATAGAATATACGTAGACATTATATTTTTATGGGAAACTTTCACATATAGCCACTTAAAAATAATTAATTACTCTTCATAGTTATAGTTTGATAATTACAATTTGTAGCTACATGTATATTGAGGAGAGAGGCGAGCGAGACTGGGAGAGAGAGGAGAGAGGTGAGAGAGAGGGGGAAAAGAGTGGGAAAAAGGTGAATTGTATATGTCTATTGGTTAGATAATTGTATATTATACATATGTAATTGTATATATGGCAAGAGAGGTTGGGAGAGAGAGGAGAGAGGTGAGAGAGATCGATAGAGGGAGGAGAGAGGCGAGCGAGAGAGGGCAGAGAGTGGGAGAGAGGTGAATTGTATATGTATATTATTGTATATAACTGTATATTATACATATACATTTGTATAAATGGCAAGCGAGATTGGGAGAGGGAGGAGAGAGGCGAGCGAGATCGAGAGAGGAGGAGAGAGGTGAGCGAGAGAGGACAGAGAGTGGGAGAGAGGTGAATTGTATATGTATATAGGCTAAAAAATTGTATAGTATACATATTTATTTGTATATCCTAGTGAATTATACATATACAAACATGACTAATTATACAAACTCGAAGTCAGCTCACGTAATTAATGTATAATGTTAGTCGCAAGTGGTAATTATAGCAAACTATAGCTATGATAAGTAATTAAATAGTATAAATTTGCTTATCCGCGTAATTTTCTCTATTTTTATTTCATAGAAAAAGAGGATATTTCTGATTAAACCACTAGCTCAGGAATAAACAGTTCAAATAAAAAAAATTATAAGAAGCAACAAATTGTAACAAAAACAATATATAACTACAATAAAATAGTAGATAATTGAAGTATAAGAAATAACAAATAATAACAAAAATCGAAGGACAAGGTACTAAAATAACAATACTGTCACTATATAGTATGAACATATAGAAAGCAACGACTATCGACGTTACCAATAAGTCTTTACTCTACTTTTTTAATCATCCACAATCTTCTATCTAAGGTTATGTTCTTGAAAAACTGAAACTATATACAATATTTTATACCTTGTCTAATCACTCTTCTCAATACGTTTTCAGTCTATATTTACCTCTTTACGTATCTGAACATACATCTCAGTTATCTCGCTTTTCGCATCTTATCCCCCATCTGACAAGCTGAAACTGTATACAATATTTCATATCTTGTCTAATCACTCTTCTCAATACTTTTTCAGTCTATATTTACCTCTTCACATATGTGAACATATATCTCAGTTATCTCGCTTTTCACATCTTATCCTCCATCGAAATTCCTTTCACTTTCTTATGAATACTTTTTTAATGAAAAATAGTACCACAACAATTTATTTTTTTCATTTCTATTTTTTTTGTTAAACCTTCATGGACAGTGAACTAACAAATTTTTTATTTTTATTAAAGGTCTTTGAATTTTCCATATAATATGCTTTATTTGAATGAAGAGACTTTGACTTTTGACTTTCTATATAAACTTTATCAAATTTGAACAACAAACCTAACTTCATTACTTTAGAATTAATTGCAAGAATTGACAATTAATTTCTTTTGTAGGAAAACACACACACTATAATACAGGTTCATGAAATTAACTTTCTTTAGATAGCTTTTCTAAATTTAATACGATATTAATACATGCAAGTAAAAAATATTATTTAAAAATATTTATATATAATCAACCTAATTTCAATATCAAATTGAATTATTGTCTCTTGTATTTGTTTGTACTGTGCCAATTTCTGACTTTTACCAAAGTGTTTGACATAGTTTCCTTATTTGACCAAATATTTCAACACATTAACATTCAGTTGCCACAAGACTTGGCAAGGCATTTTATTAATTAATATTCTTAACTATAGTATTATTTAATATTATTTCCACATGGTGGGAACCCATAGTTTTGGAACTTCAATTGTCCCCATGCAATAATTAAATAAATTTATCATTATGTAACTAAAAATATGCTTCTATATAATCAACTATCAAGTCATATTATATGCAAACCATTTTTATTCTTATTTAATCTTTTAGGATAGATATAAATAATACCGTATATGCTATTATTATTATGATGTCGTTGTTTTGTTAGACTCGATTGAATTCGATTTACAGTTGTAATCAGGTCATTTGAAATATAATTGTAAGTAGCTCTATTTAATACTATTTTTTGATAATCTTATATATATAAACAAGTTAAATCACACTGATATATTTAGTATACTGTCAATATATATAGCGTAAATATATTTTATATATTAATACGATAGCTTTAATATCTTTTTCTACTTTATATGACTTTAAATAGTTAAATTCTCCCAACAAAAAGTGTTTTTAGATCATTAGATGGGTCACTAAAATTAGAAGTACATGACAACTATGAGTTGTAGAAATAGTAAATTTAATTATTGATAATAGAAAACCTTATTGAAATGCAATGACAATATGACATAAATTATATTTAAAATATTGTAAATAACCAGAACCGTGTTCTTATCGTGTTTTTTTTTTAAAAAAAAATAGATTAGATGTACCTATTAGCTTTTATTTAGATCATGTATTTATATAAAAAAATTATTAAATAAAATAAATACTTATTCCCGAATCAAATAACTTGTTACTCATTCCCGAATCAAATAACTGAGATAAGTTATAAGTTTAACGACAGTTTTAAACTCATAAACTTTAAATTCCGGCCTCGTCTTTGCTTTCATGACCTCTCAAGGATAAATTTATTTGGTAATATAATAAATGAAATAAGTTGTGAGTTTAACGATAATTTAAAACACATAAATTTTAAATTATGGCCTCGTCTTTACTTCCATGACCTCTCAAGGATAGATTCTTCTTTTTAAGTGCTACTAATAAAATTAGTGACTCTCCAGGCATGAGAAAATTAATGACGGTGTGCTTAACGATTTAATTGCATGATTTATTTTTGAAAAAATTAAAAAACTAGTCACAATTCCTAACTTAATTAGTAAAAATATCTACACTTTAAAATATTTATTCAAAATGTCAAAATGTCAATATTTTAAAAATAATTTGTATTCAAATACTATTATTTGTCTTTCCTTTTATTTCTCAAAACAATCCAACATTAAATATATTCACTACCCATTTAGACTTTTTCTAGACTTTAATATCATTAAATTTATTTCCATCTTTAAGATTTTCAAATTTTTTTCTCTTTTACCATTTTCACCATTATTCTCTCTCTCATTGTTGAAGAAGAACTAATTATTCAAGTTCATACCAATTTATTCAGATCTATCGATCAATTCAAGAAATCTCTCAATACATAAAGGTATTTTCGAAATCATCATTTATTTAGCGAGATTTCATGAGATTTTGTTTTCGAAATAAAAAATTATGTTGAATTTTGGATTATATGTATTACAGATTTTTAGTCATTTTTTTTATTTTTATATGAGTTTGTTAACATACTCATCAAATATTTATGCATTTCAAAATTTTAGTATTTGAAACACTATTTTTTATGATTTTGTTTTCATATTTGAGATTTAGTAGATTGTACTTTGTAGTAATCCACATAAGCATTCATACATAATATATTGTTTGATTTTTTTTGTATATTCATATTTAATAATTTCGAATTTTGCTTATAGGGTTATTAATTCACAAATTCAGATTTGAATTTGGTGAAAAGAATTGGAAAAAAGAAACATAGCATATGAACAAGAAAGAGAGAGTCGAAGAAGAAGGTTGCGAAAATGTATTCATATTAGAATACTATTCATATTAATTTTTGTTTGTCAATTATTTTTCTTTTACTCATTATTTGTATTTTTATTAAGAACATTGTATTTCTTTTTTTATTTGTAGTCATTCAAATACGTATCTCATATGAATTTGTATTTCTTAAGCATAGATGTATCCTATTTTTAACAATCAATTTGTATTTTTTTAGAATATTGTATAAATATTATATCATTTTCATTAGTATGCTATCTCATATGAATTGTATTTCTTAAACATATATGTATCCTGTTTTTCAACAGTTAATTTATATTTTTTAAAAATATTATATACTGATTATATTATTTTACTATGTAAGCTATCTGTTTTCCAGAATCATGTATTCTTATTTCATAGTCAATTTATATTTATTTTTTTAGAATATTATATCCTTCCTCAACAGATTTATTATTTTCACCAAATATGCTATTTTTTCCCAAAAATCTTGTACCCTTTCATAAATTATATTTATATATATTGAGATACGTGTATATATATATGACAATCAAGTAATACAATTTTGATCACCAAAATACAATTTGTAGTTTGAAAGAAAAAAAATCAATTTTAATTTGAATGGTAAAGTGAGCACATAAAATGTAAAAAAATATTGGTATACAATTATAATGAAAACATAACAAAGGAAAGTTGATCTAATAGAATGAAAAAGGAATTTTTTTTGAAATTGTAAGTGATGAGAATTTTAAATGATATGTTCCTTTTCTAAAAAATATTATCTCACTTTTTCAACATACTATTTTTTTGTATTTTATATATTATTATACAATATTCTAAATAAAAACTAGAATAAATAGAAATACAAATAAAATACATATTGAAATGAATACGAAATATAAGATTTTCGAAGAAACAAATAAATACACATGAAAAACATATATGAATACAAATATGTTTCTTAAATAACTATAGATTCATTTGGCATACCTATTGGAATGAATACAAACTAATAAAAAAAAAGACTAAGATTCTGGAGAGAGAAAAAAAGAACAAAGTTTGAGTTTTATGTGAAAATGTAACTTATGAGAAAATTAAGTGATCTTTACCTTTTTAAAAATATCTTCTCCCTTGATTCTCTTCCTTTTGTTATTAAAAAATTATATTCTTTAAATAAAAATAAATAATAAAAACATAAATAAGATACATAACAAATTAAAATTTTGACATTTTTACTAAATATTAAAAGTGTTGCTAATGATCCCTCTTAAATGTTAAAATATTGACATTTTAAAAAATTTCTATTTATTTTTCAAATAAGTCGATTTTGAATTTTTATCCTTCAAAATAGATGTTGTCTTTAATAGGGCCAAAAGTGCAAATGACCCATTTTTATGACATTATTGGGCTTCAAGTTGACATATTCTTAGTGTCCAGCCCAAAACCTAATTTGGGCCATATTTAACATTTCCTTGGAAATCGACTAAAATTTCATAAAAATTTCCTCATATACTTGCTATATACTTCAATTTGTTATTAAAATCAATGCTCCGCGCCAAATCGAGCTTATTGTACCGAGCTAGGTACCATTGTTCGGAAAGGAAGTAATATAATCAATATAAACATTGCTAGATCACTATATCCGAGCTGGACTAGTGGCGTTCATAATCAAACCCTTTTATAATAGTCACCAACCAATCTTTCATGATGTTATATTATATTATATGTTTTTTATAACAACATTTCATTATAGCGTCCAAAATATATTAGGATCACAAACGATGTTATTATAAAGAGGTTTGACTATACATTCTAATCATGTATACATTATTGATCACCATTCATCATTGCTCCTTCTCGGAAATTCTTTCTATCATCAGTGTTATCGTTGAAGCCTTTCTGTAAAAAATAAGGGTTTGTAGAAAGCATAAAACCTATCGTAAAATTGCTAACATGTATAAAACATATTAACATGACTTATATAGGTCATCCTAATGAATTTTAGTTGTTTGACTTAATGAGGATCATAAATTGTTTTTTTTTTCTTCGAAAAACACCATCAAAATCTCCTCAAATCCCATAAACAACATTAAAAACTACAAAATTAGAGAAAAATTACATCTAAAAAGTTACATTAGATACCAGAAGTATTTATAAAAAAATTTTAAGAAAAATGCACAAACTTCTAACAATTACTCCCTCTGTCCCATATTAGATGCGCAATTCTAAATTTACACGGTGATTAAAAATTTATTAATAATTTAATACATCGAAAGACTTTATCATTTTGCCCTTCGTTTATATCAATGTACATTAAAATGAGTTACAGAAAATACACATGTTGGGTCTTTGAAATTTGTTTAAACTTCCAATGTCATACTCTTTCCGTCCATTATCGTCTGTCAGGATAAGATTATGCACAAATTTTATAAAAAAATTAATATGAGATAAACATTTTTAGTAAGATGACCGAGAGTACAATTTGTTCAATGATAGACCAATTATATTGCCTTTGACAAACTATAAGGACAAATTCAGGATTTATTAATAATTAAAGGACCAAATGTGCTATATATTTTAAGTCTATGAATCACTTATTTTTTTTCCTTTGATCCATCTGGTTGGCTCTTTCAGATTTCAACTCCCATCTGTGGCACCTCTGTTCATCACCATCTTCATATGGTATTTTTTTTTATTTAATTAATATCTTATGAAATTTATGTCAATTTCAGTTAATTGATTGGATTATAGTATTGGGGTTCCTTTTTTTTTTTTTTTTTGGTTGAGTAGAATGTGGAATGTGAAATGCTAAATGTCAAATCTTGGGTTATAAAGATTGAATCTTGAAAAAAAAAAAAGGTTGAGTCTTTTTCATTTTTTAATGAGGGGAATGAGAATTGCTATTTTGGGTTTTAATGAATGTGATAAAGATTGAGTCTTGAAAGTTTGAAAAGAAGATTTTTTTTTTTTGCTGCTTGAGAGGGCTGTGAAATGCTAATTCTGGGTTTGAATGAGTTTTTAATATGAATGACGTATCGCGTTGCTTTTCTGGTTCAATTTGTTTATGATTAGTTAGTTTGAATTAGTGAGCTTGAATTGTAGGGATTGTTTGAAATGGGGTGAAATCTGAATCCAAGGAAAAATGATTGTGAGGTCAACTTTTGATTTGCTAACTTCTCATTGCTTTATGTATCCGAATTTCGATTGACTTGATGATAGTATTTGGTTCTTTGATTTTTGGATGAGAGCAATGTAAAATGCTAATTCTTAGTTTTAAAGGTTAAGTCTTGAATTTCGGAAAAGAAAAAGTTGAGTCTTTCCTTTTTTCTTCTTTGTTTTTTTGGATGAGAGGAATGAAAAATGATAATTCTAGGAGTGTTAAGTTTGATTTTTAAAAAATGAAAAGGTTGTGTCTTTCTTTGTTGTGCATGAAATTGATAGAAATTGGGCGTATTGCTTCACGAGTAAAATACTTTGCTTTTGTGGATCAGTTATTAAATTATAACCTATTGGAATTAGTGAGCTCGGATTGTGCTGATTGTTTCCGAGGGTCTATTGGAGACAACCTCTCTACCTCACAAAGGTAGGGGTAAGGTCTGTGTATATCCTACCCTCCCCAGACCTCACTGGTGGGATTACAATGGGTATGTTGTTGGATTGTGCTGATCGTTGAGATTTCGAGGTCAACTTTTGATCCGCTAACTTCTCATTGCTTTATGATCCCACTTTAGATGCCTATTGATTCTCTGATAGTCATTTGATTGTGACGCTTCTCTTGAAATGATATATGATTCTTCTGTAAACATCTGGTTATTTCGTTTCTACACAATTCTCCTTTTTTTCTTTTCTTTTTGTTGTGTTTTGCAAAATTAAATTCACTCAGTTTGTGAGAAACATTTGATGATCCTGTTTTTAGGTGAATCTGCTTACAATGTAGGACTTAATTATCTGCCAGAGTTTTGAAATATATATACGTGGACTCTATACAGGTTGAAGGAAACAACAGATTCTGAATTTTCTTGTTTCATTAGAGGATATCAGATTTTCAGTTCGGAAGAATATAATCACAATGACAATTGAAAACGCTGAGCTCACCACCGAGCAGGTAATTTCTCGCATGAATAAGCATTGCCATGAATCTACAGTTATGTACTAATAAGTAGATTTCTACCATCATTCTAATGAACATCTAGGTCTGTGGCTGTTAGTTGCTTTCTTTTTCATCCATTGACCTTCTTCTTCTTCTTCAAAGGCTATATTAGCTTGTCCATGTAAATAAAAGAAACAATAAATGGACGATTAGAACATGAGGTTTGTGACGTGTTAAAGTTTAATTACTAGTTGCCTTTGTAGTAGAGCATTATTTAACATAAAGAAGTTCTCTATTCTCATGATTGAAAATCGTAGTTACTCTTTCTATTTCTAACCACCGGGGAGATTCATCCTAGATTATTCTAGCAAATAGCAGAATCGTGGCTAGGGAACTAAACTAGTGACCTATCCAATTTATTATAGAAATTTTCGCGATCAATGATTGGACCATGCAAACTAGAAATGTTTTTTTCTTGGCTAAAGAAAGATATTACTTTGATCTATTTCCATGTCGCTCATGATATGTCTCAACAGCCAGACATCCATTGCAAGTGCTTATCCCACTTTTGTACAGTAGGGCTATGGATATCCACGAGAAGGGGTGGTGGAATAAAGGAAACTGCAATTAGTAGTGTGATCAACTGTGTCTCTTACTGGACAGCTCATATTGTGTGTTTTACTCTTTAAAGGTTTTGAGGCGGGATATTCCATGGGAGACCTACATGACCACGAAGCTGATCAGCGGAACAGATCTTCAGCTGTTGAGGCGTTATGATAAAATGGCTGAAAGCTACAAATCTCAGTTGCTGGATACTGTAATGTTTTCTGTGTTCTTATTTAGCTATGATTTACATGTTAACTGCTCCCCGATTCTGGCTCATGCATCTTACTTCCATGTTTACCGAATCTTTTCTGCCTAATCTTTCTTTTATTTAGTTGTATTTTTCTTCTAAATTCTATCCGGAGAAGGTCTCATTTGTAGTTATACTGTGTTTGCTTTTTATGTCATCAGAAAAATGAGTCAGAACTCACTGGGAGAAAAATTAAAAAATGCTCTTCAATGTATATTGTTGATATAGTACAATCACTAATCTTATCTTTACTAATTCGTGGTGGCACACACCGAATTCCCGCCTAGTTTTGTTTTGGCTCTGATTTTGTGTCCTCCTTATGTGTGGCTTGGGTTTTAATCGATCAAAAGTTATTCATTAATAAAAAAAAGGGTTGTTCATATTATTTTAGTTATCAGTTGATGATGATGCTTGTTTTCAAGTTTTTTGTAATCTACATGCAATATGCATGTGGGGGTGTACGTAACGGTGTTTACAACAGATGAATTAAAGAAATATCTATTTTTACTTCAGTTTTGGTTTCATCCTCAATCTTCTATCGTCCTTGATGTTCCAAAATGATCTTTAGTTTTACTACATTGATAAACTGGAAGCATTTTTTGCAGGACGGTCCAGCTTATATCCGTGTTTTTGTTACTACTTTACGAGATGTCTTCAAGGACGAAACCGTGGAATATGTTTTAGCTTTAATTGATGAAATGCTTACAGGTAACTGGGATGCATCTTTCACTGCAAAAGAAAAGAAGTATTATCAACGGACAACTTCTGTCACTAAACAACAAAAGATCGTTGCTAATCCTAAATAACGACGTATTAGTGGTGAATTATCAAAAAATCACGTTAGCTATGGCTATTTAGCAACATATTAGCCATGCTGATTCATGTTTTCTTTTAGTGTTTTATGATCTCTTTTGATAGATCGACCAATCTATACTCTTGTTCTTGCAGCAAACCCAAGAAGAGCGAGATTATTCCATGACAGCTCTTTATCCAATGAAGACACTTATGAACCTTTCCTCAGGTGCTTCTATTAAGTATTTATTCGAACTTTTCGTCTGATGTTGTCAGATATGATGTTGCCTGTTGTATTATACTTTGAGCTCGTCTCCTATGTCTTCATGAATTCACATGTGTTTTTTATAATTGTGGTGTTTGCCCCATCTTGTCCGCACCTTGACTAATTCCACGGAATACTTGCTACGTCCCACCAGCAACAGATGCCAAGTTGGCTACAGCAGATGGGAGGAAATCACCTAGTGTTTTGCTTTTGTTGGAATTTGAACCTGAGAACTCGTGTATTCACAT